>DWLI01003281.1:0-11988 GCA_018249915.1 Cecropterus dorantes dorantes
TTTTTTGGGCTCTCCTGAGAATTTATCAAATATAACTTGCACGGTATTGTTACATAAGCGACGAAATGCACTGAGGTGTTAATTGAATTTTTCTCTTATTTCGATAATAAAATGTGTGAAATAACTTACCTCAAAGTCAAAAGCCTTAGCAAAGTTGGTGCATGTTGACCTTATAAAGCTGGCGAGGGATTCATCATTTACAGATCTTTTTGTTATGGCACTAGTCAGCGCTTGTCCGTGGTTGCGAGACCTGCAACTCCTTGTGCAGTCGGCATCTATCTTACTCATTATTTTAATTTTATAAACAGTTCTCAATAATAAAAAGTATAAATATATACAACATAAGTCCCTTGATATTAATGAGATATTTTCTATGCAGGTACACTTATAGTGATATGCGGAGGGTTGAAAAAGATGAGCAAATTATATATACAAGAGGCCAAGGCCAGCCCCTCGGAAGGGGCCCTGACCTGTCTTTAACAGGACATAATGGTTGTGTTGGCAATCTGAAACCAAAAGTTTACATACATATTATATTCATACACCATGCCTATACATATGTACCAGGTGATGGAACCAGTGTAGTTCGCGTGGGGAAGTACCACCGATATACCTATTTCTAGCGTGAAGCAGTTCTTGTGTTTCAGTGGAAGGGTGTGGCCGACGGCTCACTTATATTCAACAGTCTTCAGGAGTAGCAACACATCTGTGATCGACTTCAGATAGAACTACTCTTCAATGTAAAGTTACTTATAGATTGTCCATGGTTGGTAGTAACCACTTATCATTAGATGGACTACATGTTCATGTAAATAAAAAAGATGTAGAGCCAAGTGTGTAAAATTTAAATTAAAGCACAGATATTTATGTTTAGAAATAAGTGTACGAAATTTAAATTAAAGGAATAAAGAAATTAATTAGCTCAATATTAAGATTGTAACTATACTGCCATTATTTTTTGTATAAGTAGGGCTTACTCATAAACATATCTTCACTTTAAGAGTCCTTTAAGTACTTATATGCATAATTGCATAACATTTAAAAATATTCATATATAAAGTAACTATTATTTTAGTAAATTACTTTTATTATTCAAATAACATTTCACTGTTACATATCTATACTTCGTCAATATGAATTATAAATTTTATTAATTAAATATTTATGCAAATATAAAGTTTTGCACTTAAATTGTCTGTGCTCAGAAGATATGCACCTCTTGCACAAATCTTTACACAATAATATTAAGAAATTATTTTGTTGGACTCAATGTTTTAAATGTAGTTAATTCTATTTTTGACTTTATAATAATTATAAACATCGTATCTAAGTAAAACCGGTCGCAAATCGATAAAAAGCCGAAAATTTACCTTTACATGTAAACAGCTGTATTAAGTAAAGCGTACTCGGAGGCGACGTAGGACACCATTATTCACGTAAAATATTTAATTATTAAGCACATTAAATGAAAATGACACAATATCACATAAATTCAAACTGTAATATGATACAATTCTAACTAAATTTCGCAATAAGCAAAGAAATTCTAAGATCACCTTGACAAAGTGTCAAAATTAGACAATTCTTACAATTTGTCAACAGACAGTTGTCAGACAAATATTCAAGAAATGTCAATATGACAATCGTAAGATATTTAATTTTCGTTTGAAAAACTACTAGTCTTATTTACAGCGTTTAGTTTTATTTAATATAGTAGCGATTCAATTTTTTTATTTCTTTGACTTTGGTGAATATAGTTCCAAATTTCCAATATTTTAAGTTAAAATATTTTTTCGCAACAACAAGGAAAAATGGCAACAAAGCAATGTATGTCAAAAATTGTCAAAAACATCTGTCACTGGCGTACATGGTGGACTTGTTGGGTAATCGTAGGAAAATATAATATTAGTAGTAATACAATTGAGCCATGTTTCAAGTGCTGAGGACTACAACAAGGCTGTCCAGGACAGCTTTGTCTAGGTAAGAGTTTAATTCGATATCAGTATCTCTTATTTTTCTTAGGTCAATACTTAACACTAGCCTTAGTAAATGTAATCTACGACTTAGGTATTTTTAGGATTTTTTTTATATAGGATGGAAGTGGTTTACAGGCGAATTTACCTTTGGAAGGGTCCATGACCTGCCTAGGTATGTGGTGAAAAATAAAGTTCTTCAGATAAGTAGGATGCTGTCTTTTACATTTTAGAGGGCGCTTAGTCCTCCAATTTTTGTAATTTTGCCGTGTAATGAGTGAATTTATATACTTGAACTTGGATTTCAGGGTCTAAACTTGTGCCCTTTAGCCACTTGGATCCTCAACTGAAATGGTTTATTTAATACTTTTATTGTACTGTGGAGTGTTCATAATTAAGTCTGATTTAATTTTTATAATAATTAAGATATTCATAGAACATCATACATACATGTACTAGTTGTTACCTGCTACACATATGTGAACACTGATGGTCTGTGTGTAAGTCACAGGCAATTACAGATGAAAAAATAAAAAAATCAAAAATAATTTCTTAGCGGGGGTGTCTATCTCATAAAATCAAATTCTTGTTCAACTTTTTTAGTTAGTTTTAAGAATTTAGGCTATGTAACAATAATTCAAAAGTGAATACTATTTTGCTTTTAAACAGATTTTTAAATAAAAAAGCCTCTTCATTTATATAATACTTGGCAGTTCTCGGCTAAGGATCAAAAATCTAGATCTTCAAGAACATTATTAATTTTATAATGTATGTAGTAATAAGTAATTAAAATATGAGTAAATTAAAATTATTAATATTATCAATAGTTAAATGAAATATTGGAAGAACTGGCTTCCTCAAGAGTCACGTTAATACAATCAAAAGTTGACATTTACCAATACATCGTTGTGGAGGTGTTTTTGAACTAAACCATATAGCCATTATAAACAAATAGCCATTACCTAGACAGTCATAGGTTGATTTCTTATAATAGTATAGTAACATGGATGCTAATGAAAATGACGCACATGATGGTAAGTGGTGGCCCATAGTCCTGTGTTTTCATGTACAACGGGTTTCATCTGAATCCTAAACATAAATATAAAATTCCTTCCCACTAGAAATAAGCGATGTGTGGTGTAAGTGGTACTGTCAGGATATATACACATCATATTAACTAACATTTTGTTACTGTCAACTGTCACATAGTAAAAATTGTATAAATTAGACCTATTTATTCATTTGTATAACCTGTCCTTTATAGATGCACTTTTTTCATATAAAAATGTTTGTTGAATGTGTAAATATATAACTATATATATATTACAATAGAACCAGTTGTATCATAATATTTTAATTGAATTTAATGGTATTATTCCAGGTCTCTACCAGCTTTCTCCAACAGTTCTCGCCTGTTAGCTTCTAATGTTGATCCTACAAGCAAAAAAGAAGCTCCCATGATCGACAATGAAGCCATTTTGATGACAAATGAGGAAGAAAAGGCTTTAGAAGCTACAATTGCTGTTCCTACCAAGGTATACTAGATAAGTGTAGTAAGTAAAGTATTACAAGTAAACTAAGGTAATATCAGGATATTACTGTACTTGGTAATCTAATTGATAACATATATATTTTTTTTTAAGATTGAATTTACTTTATTGAGGCCTTTTTGTAAAATATTTGAAGCAGTTTGTGGGCAACTCCAATGTAACCGTAATATAGAGACTGCAAAATGGCATGTCGAATGCTCCATGGTTCCTCACTAACTCTGAAATCTATGAAGCTCTGCAAATCAAAACTGTTAAGGAAGAGATCCAGCAGTCTTCCTCTCATTACAAAAATCGGCTTGAAATCGATGGTAAATGGTAAAATAGGAGTGCCTCCCGCTGGGGAGACCCCTTGTAACGTTCTTACCGCCCAATTCTGTTTATAGTCCTGGGACTGATTGCAGATGCAGACGCAAAAAAAAAAAAGATTGAATTTGTGACCTTTACCACAAATCTACATCTGTTAGGAACTTCGTATAGAACAGGGTTTCTATTTAAAGTCAATTACAGATGTGTTGCTACTCCCGAGGACTAAAATAGTCGTCTGATATGAAAGTGAGCCATCAAACACACCATTCCACTGAAACGCAGGAACTGCTTTGTGCTACAAATAGTTATGGCGGTTGAACCATACTCCGAGTCAAACTATACTCATCAAAATTTTGATAGTAATGTACATATCATAAGTACTCTTTACGTATGTAAATCTAAAACCATCAACCCATCGTAGTCCACCGCGCTGGCCAAGTGCGAATTGGTAGACTTCACACAACTTTAGGAACTCTTTTTCTTTTTACAGAAGTCTTAGGTGTTCTGACGATGTTTTCCTACACTGTAAAGCAGTTATAATTAATTTTTGATATGCACATAATTTTAGAAGCATCTGTGGTGGGCCTGGGATTCGTACCATGGACCCTTGATTGAGATGCCGAGTTTCAACCATTAGGCTATCACTGCTCTACGTCTAAGTCTAAAATCATACAGATATAATTAATTTAATAATTAAGTTTGTATTCAATTTTCAGGTTGATCTTACACCTCTCACTGGAGTTCCAGAAGAACACGTAAAACCCCGTCGTGTACGTATCTACCAACCGGCAAAGAACGCAATGCAGAGTGGTACGAACAACACTCATCACTGGGAGATGGAGTTTGATACTCGCCAACGTTGGGAGAATCCTCTGATGGGCTGGACTTCCTCCGGAGATCCTCTTTCTAACATGAAGGTCCAGTTTGCCTCTCCAGATGAGGCCATCGAACACTGTGAGAAGAATGGATGGATATGGTACCTGGACATACCCAAGATTGAGAAGGAATTAAAGCCAAAAAGCTATGGCCTCAATTTTTCATGGAACAGACGCACTAGGGTTTCGACCAAGTAAACATTTTAGTACCAATGTTGTTTAAATTAACTATAATAGTAATAAACAAATAAATGAATTTATTGGCTTTTGTTGTACGATGTAATATGAAAATTATTATAATTCGGATTAAATCGGCGAAGCGAAAAAAAAATACAATAAAAGAAAAATAAAAGTGGATATCATACTTAAAAAAAATCTTTTCAGTCCAATAAAAGTAGATATTAATTATTGATTTTTAATTTAATATTCCTGATATCAACAGTCTCTTTTTTGTAGTTATATTTGCGGGCTATTTATTAATAGCAGTTATATGGTCCATATTACATATTATTTCATGTGAACTATAAGAATGACGTAATATGTTACGAGATTCCATACGTTTTGTATATAAATCTCACGTTACAGAATTAAAGTGACAATTTATATATGTATTATTAAGAAACAAAACCTTAAGTCCAGTTTACAACCTCTTTAATACAGTAATTACTCCAAATAATATAAGCAGAACAGAATTATGTTTTTTAAAATCGAGCATTTTCGTATCATCAGTGGCGCCACCTGTTCGAAGTCCCATTTAAATTCAATAGTGCCATCTCTTGACATAGAACTGACTTCATAGCGCTACGATATATTTTCATATTTCAAAACAATTCAAATCCATGAGATCGGACATTATTGGTAGTTAAAAGTAAACTGTTTTTATAAATACACTATTTTTCTTGAATTTTTTTTAAGTCGTCATATGAACTGAACACAATATTTTTCTTTTTTTTTCGTCAATAAATTCGTGTAGTCACGTCACAGCGTACGCATGGACAAACTAAATAAAACAACAGGGATTCTGTATTTTTGTTTAATCATAGTTTTCAACATGGTTAATTATATTTTGTACCTCGGAAGAAAATTATATATCGCAGGTCTCACTTAAAACTTTATTTACATATGATACAATTTTAATAATATGTTACACAATTTTAAACCATGCTCAACACATGCCTTATGTATTGCGATTTCACTAACTACCGTAGTTTTAAATGTACATCGTACATCTTCGTAAATAATAGAATTTAAAATTAATGTCTAACAACCTTTTAGATAACACTACGTAAAATTATGAAAAATTATTGCATTCTTTTTTATTTATGTACATTACAATAAACAGTATTGAGAAATTTTCTATACTACATATTTAATTTATGACGTCATTTTTATTTACGATTTAAAAATTATTTAATTGGTGTGGCTCGTTTGAGGGCCGTTCAAACCAAAGCGGTAGAAGCGAGATAAAAAATACATAGTTCCGTCTCATTTACTCTTAGCCTTTTACATTATCTTAGTAGTTTAGAATTTTAGAAGTATTTTATCTTTTTCCGATAAAACGACGATATTAATGTTTATGGTGTAACTACCTCTCGCTTATGTTCAATAATATCCCAGCGAGAAACAATCGTTTCAAATCGCGCGCCGATGTAACAAATATTTCTTGTGTAGTATTCAGAAAGCGCGCCGATAAAACACATATTTTCTTCGTAGTATTTACTTTCTTTTAATGGTCTCGCTGCTTGGTTAAAATTTGTTTTAATCAGTATTTTTTTACATAAATTTATATTTTTTTGGGCGACATTACGCTTAGTACCTATCTCTTCTTATACTGAATTCATGGATTTCCAGGGTCGTAAAATGATAGTATGGCGGATTAATCTTACTTCAGACTCGGGTTCGAATCTCAGGAGGAATGTAATCGATGAATTTTATTATTTTACCTGTTCTGAGTGTAGCCACGCCAATGGCATGTTTAACCTTTGAGAGACTAACGAAAAATTAAACAACTAAGATATTGTAAAGTAAGCGAAAATGAGGACAAAGATGGCGTTGGCTTAAATTCTTATTTTAACGCATCGAAGGTAAATAGCATAAGAAAGGAGACTCCGTACACAGAGATTTAGTATCTTGGCTATTAGCACGAGATAACGTATCTTTTAACATACTTGACTCATGTGGAACAGACATATTTTTTTTCTGCTTTGTGCATAAATGTTCCTAAACGACTCCCGAAGTAAGTAGTCACTACTTACATTGTGTATTTATAATCTGCGCTTGTCACCAAGATATCGAGTGTGAGAGCTGCCTTAAATGCGTTACAATTCAAATATGAATGTGTCAAAGATAACAAAAATATTCCGAAACAAGCTAAGAAACTACTATAAAACGATAAAATATTAATTAAAAAAGGGATTTGGTCAAGGCTTTATCTTAAATTGCGGAAATAAACTCGATAGTTTGGTCCATACGAGGCAAAACTGTTATTGAAGGATCAAGTATAGGTTTGTAGTTGAGATATTCTATAAAATTTTAGAAAAAACTATTACTATTTTCTACTGTTCCAAATCACCTTTCTAAAACGATTGATTAACGATTTAAATTTATTTAACGTACTCTAGCTATTTACTAAATACATGTCGCGTAATATTAAACTAAGCGTTTTCTTGTAATTCGTCCTCATTAGTGTAAAAAGCTCAAAGCCACTATTATAACAGAAAAACAATAATGGACGGGCGTAACATTATAACAATGGTTTATTTTGTGCTGTATATTTAAATAAAACATTTTCTATAGATTATGGGGTTGGTCTAGAAAATATGTCAAGTTCAATTTTCTTAAAATAAAGTAGACTCGGCAGATTTATCTTGAATATATAAATATAAAAAAACAAGTATATGTCTGTTGAAAAGTTGCTATTTTCATGCTCGTATATGTATTTGTGGGATACAAAAAAAATGTTTTATATATACTCGTATATCTTTTTTTAAAGCAGTTTAACTTATTTTTACAACTATTTATAATGAACGAACTGAAGTACTCGTGCTTCGCCATGGGACATAAAAGTGGTTGCCATCTTTAAATAGTGCAAGATTTCGAAATCAAATGAAGCCTATATATTGCCCAGGCATATATTATACATTCATGCAAAATTTCATGTATATCGTACCAGAGGTTTTTGCGTGATTGAGTAACAAACAGACAAACAAAATCTTAGTCTTATAAATTAGTATAGACAAGAAGAGATACCTATAATATAATGTAAGGAACAATACGACTAAATGCGTTATACTCGTATTATTTTACTTTTATATGAATCGTGATTAATTACATAAAATGACCCACAAACCATAATATATTTTATAAAAAATAACGTTGGCAATATTCTAATGCATGGTTGCGGGTTAGCTAGATTAAACTCTTAAAATTAGCAACTTTAGCTAAATTTAGCAACTTTCTTCAGGCTTCACCTTTTCTAGCCTAGTGCTACGAAAATGCTACGCTTCTACAGAGTCTACGATTCTTAACATATTTCGTAGACGTCCCCAAAATAAAGCGATCTGAAATTATTTTCTACCCATCCGCTACAAACAATATCCATTTACAAATCTATTCTATGGTGAGATATAATTCTGAACAAATGCCTAATTAATTACTAACTAACAATAACACTGTTTATTGGTGTTACGATTTGTGCGAGTCAATTAATCTTACGGCATGCTGCATTATTTGATTTAATTTACTTTAACTAATCTGTGTAATATTGTTTTGTTATACAAATTTGTTTAGTTCCTATAGATAAAATATTCTTTATATAAACGCTGGGTTTCAGCTCTGATTTATCTATGGATCTATGATATGATTGAAAGTTTAATTTTATTTTTTAGATGGTTATCATTTAACTCCCTTTGGCAAATGAATGATATTTAAGGTAGCTCATTGTTTTTCTTTGATTTTAACAGCTATTACTTAAATGCAAATATTCGGAACGCATTGTATATATAACATGTATGTACAAAATTGCATCAAAGCTTAGTTGTAATAATGAGCCTTATTATCATGTATTTATAGCATTTGAGCACCATACGATTTTTATTTATTTTTGGAATTCCTTAAATGTGCTGTATGTGCAATAGTAGGAATTAGTGTTGAAATAAAAAGAAGTGCCTAATACTTTTTCTATATGAAATTTTAAAACAATATTTTTTGTGATCAGCGTTTCAGAAACTTTGCAGGTTTTATTGAACGTGTAATGTAACGATCTAAATGAACCCAATGCAGCAAAACCAGACGTAAAGGTACGTATAGAATTCAAAATGAAAACGTTTATATTGAGACGTCAAATATCGAACTTATTTACATTTATGTAACAAAAAATCTTTCGTTACTCCATAATCTTTTTTTCAATAGTTATAATATATTTTTTTATTTTCAGAAAATGCTAGAAACCTGGATAGATAGTATTTTAAACAATTCCGCTGAAATAAATGGTTGGTAATTGGTTAGCGGCTTCGTCTTAAATGGTTTTCACAAAACTTACAATAATTAACATTTCTTATAAATCAACAACGTAAGGTCAATCAGTCGTCGATTTTAAGGCATAACATTATTTACAAGAACAAATTAATTTACAATAGTCTCCGAAGAAGAGAATGCTTAAACAATTATCTAATAAACAGCTTTACAATAGAATAAATTAGCATATCTAATCAAGCTAAGTAAAGCCAAAAACGAATTTATACGAGTAATTAGTTATAGCGTCGAAAGTTGCACATTGAACGATTTTCATTCCATACCCTATTAAATTTATCATTGAAGTCTAGAAAGTTATTGCGACATGGAAGTTCCCAGTTTCTATTGAATACTTTTAATTCTACTAATTTAGGAGCTTGATATTATCGTTTGTTTAAATCTAGAGTTCCTAAAGCTACGTCGATTCGAAATCACAATAATATAGTAAGATCTAACCGTTATATCACCGAGTTACCCGTGCGCTGTGTTTGAACACAATCGATCGATTTGACACTAAGTGTTCGGGGGTGAGCGTGTGATCACGCGGGTTCTGTGGGAGCCAGTTGGGGCTCGTCGACCGTGGATCAGCTGGGTTGCTCGTCACTCTCGCGGTGAACGAGCACGCGTACGACTGTAGGGGGCGCTGCGGGCGGCGGCGCGGCGTCCGGGGACGCCTCTGTTACGAGGATGCTGACGGCGCTGCTGGCGTGCGGCGACGGGGTCCGCGCGCGCACGGGCGTCGTCGCCCGCCGGGCTGAGTTCCGACGAGAGCTTAGGCGAAGTGAACCTGGAATGTTGGTTGGTTGTGATCATTTTTTGTTGCTTAAAATACACGGATTTCTGTGTAGGTGACATCTGTGCTAAACGTGATCTGTCTCCTTTGAAGAAGGATACACTTTGTGAACCACCAGCTTCTTTTTGGCGTCATAGCTTCTTTGAGTCATAGTTTTTTTACCTGTTTGCTTTAGTTTGCAGGTAACTGTTTGTGAAAAAAACAATGGCACATGCAATGGTGGTAGCCTAAGCAGTAAATTCAGGCATTCATAATCTCGATTTGGCCATCATATTTAAAAAGTTGCAACAATGTGTGATGACACATTTAACGCCTCTGAAGAGTGATATTATGTAACTCGACCAAACAAATTATGAAATAGTTAAATGTGCCTCCGCAGATGGAACAAAAGATGGGTATATAAATAAATTATCGTAAATTACTTACCATTACTGTTTCGCTTAGCGTTTGCCTATAATAAACGTAAAATATATACGATAATTCACACCAAACATCAAGATACCAAATAGAACATGCAGCAATTTATCTAACGCTTATAAGACATGTATCTATCATGCCAACTCGGTTTAAAGACGTGAACAATCAATAAAACAGTAGGTATACACAAGCAGTCATGCAAAGCGATCATAAGCACACCTGCGCGTTTCCAAAAGGCTTATTTTGAAACACAAATGCTAAAATAATTTATATAATAATACGGTCCTTTCCTGAAAAATAAAATCAAAATATATTCAGCGGCAAACGATAGCGTACAGGTATATCGCACGAAACTTCACATATTCATTTTTATGGCACAAATGTTTTATATCTTTTTGCTTACTAAGTACCAAATAAAACAGGAAAGATCAGCTGGATTTTATGAAACCGTCTTACTCCATTTGTGTAAGATCATCTTTGTAGTGACGTCACATATTACATGTTTTACCAGCATGGTAAAATTTGTAACTTTATTTTTTGAATAGAATGCATGTGGATGTCAAAACTGTAATTTATTTATGTTTCCCGTGGTTATCACTCCTGTTATTCCTCTCTAACTTCCTTTCCGTGTATTTCTTTGTCTAAATGTGTTACAGAAACAATTTCAAATCTCCCCAACTTTTGTATAGCCTTTGAGGGCATTTACAAATTGTCAGTTACAATATGTTAATATATTCTCATACCACAGGATCGAAACAAGACCTCATCTAAAAAGATCTGGCAAGGAACTCAGCGGACTTATAATTTTCATTGCTTATATTTTAGTTTCTTTTTTCATTTTTACCGTAAATGTGAAGCTCCGTGGATACGAAAGGGTACTATCTAATAGAGAAAGAGACACGAAAAGCAAAACATTACATATGAACCTGCGCGTTTCGGGCCGACATCCTCGTCGACGGCGTCCTGGTGCCTAAGGAATAACGGGAGACCGTACGCTGAGCGTCTTCGTGGCGGTGGTGCGTCGGAGCTACTGGCTCCCTGGAAAAGTATTGCCGAATATGAAGATTCTGAGATGTTCTGTGCAACTCTTCGTGGTTGGTATGGGGGGTACTATGATACCTCTTTTCATAAGATGTTGATCTCTGTTCTGAATTTAAGGAATAAGGGTGTAGTGGGTGATAATTATCTTAGTCTTTGATAATAATACATTTATATCTTTGTATTGATGGCAGAAGAATATTTTATATCGAAATAATCTTCCCCCTAAAAATCCGTCTAGTAGGTAATTTTATTTGGACCCTAGTCAGTGGCGTAGCGTAGGGGGAGGGAGGGGGGAAGAGGAGCGTTCCGCCCTGGGCGGCACTTTTTAGGGGGCGAAAATTTCCTTTCATCGTAATATTAACCAGTATTTTTTGTAGAAAATGTATGGTTTCAACATAAGATAATATCTTTTTAGATTAACTTGAGTAGCTCTACATCTAATTATGAGTAACTTTACTCATGGTAATACAAAAATAAAAGAGACTGGTAGACATTATTCGAATTCATGATTACCTGTTCCC
>DWLI01003282.1:0-11988 GCA_018249915.1 Cecropterus dorantes dorantes
CACTAATATCGAAAAATGAAACAAATAAAATAACTTAAAATATAAGTGTACCTATTTAAAGAAAATTATATTTGAGTACAGGCCAACAGTTTTTTCCAAAACAAAAAACAATACTTATTTCACTATCATAAATGTGTTCAACAAGCAATATAAAATGGAAAATTAGCTATACATACTTTACTTATTATTCCTTACTATTTCATTTGCAAGATGTGATAGACTAGTTGTTAGAAATTTGGTCACTCAATTGCCATGCGTATTAGAAATTAACACATGATTCACAGGAAAGAAAAACATTGTGAAACATTCTATATGCTTCAAGAGGTTATAAGTTTTGTTTTCAGTTGTAATGTCTACCAATATTAGTGTCCGACCGAAAGTCCATTTTTGGCCGAAACTGATAATTCGGTTATCGTCACTTCCTTCGGTCGAAGTTGAAGGTTCAAAAACCTAAAGAAGCTTAGTTCCAAATGGGCTAAAAGTTAAATTTTTAACGATTTAAATAACTTTTCTATATAAATATTTATGTTGATTGTATGTTAACGACTTCAAGAACTGATAACAATTACTAAGCTACTTGTCACAGATAACATTTGAAATAATATGAATTTCAAGCACAACTGACGACCTAAACTCAACATCTTTATCACGGAGGCGTACAATGATCGCAGTTCTTTAAATTTTGGCTTTTGCTAGAACTCTTTGGCTTCGGTCCAAAAAACCACCTTCGGCAAAACCGTCGACTACGACTATCGTAGTCGAAGGTTTTGCCGAAGGCGGTTTTTTTGCCCGAAGGTTCGGTTGGACGCTAACCAATAACACAAGCCAGCGCAGTGGACTAAGGTACTCTTCTCAGAGAGACATTTGCCCAGCAGTGAGCGGGTAATAGGTTGATGACAAAAAGTATAAACCCAATATATACATATAAACACAATGTTTACATTTTAGGTGTGGTTAAAAGATGGTAGAATTCTTTGTGGTTTGATTCCAGAAGCATCTTCATCACATTTCCGCCTAATAACAGCTGTGTTATGCATTGCAGTTTCTGGTTTGAAGGCTAAGGGAGATAAATTTATCCTCCTAAATCTTCCAACTTATGCCTCAGGGGATACCAACATATCTGTTGCAAACTGCTGGTAAGACTGATTTTATCTGGGGTTAATTACAGATGTCTATGGGTGGCAGCGAGCACTTACCATCAGGTGGACTACATGCTCGTTTGCTACTTCCATATTAGAAATATAAGGTGGTGGGATAAGTTGAATATAATATGAAAACAACATTAAAGTATTAATATTTATTACAAAATTTACTTATGAAAACACTAACTTATTTAAAAAATGGTAATTTAAAATGACATGGTCCGATTTCCATTAAAAATCAACTTAAGTGAGCTTATATTTTAAGTTCTTTAAGATTAAAATCTATAACAGACATTTTTACACAGCCTCTTGCAATATAAAATCTAACATCACTACAGATCAATATTTTCATTATTTCTTTGGGACAGATCAGATCAGTTTTAAGAACCTTAGGCATTATTGTAAGTCTAAATGATAGTTGTTATTATTATAAGTTTTTTCATGTGTTAATCTAGTAATCATGTCTAGCGCCCACTTGGCCTGGTCCGCAGGCACCATGTGGCCAGCATTCCTCACCATGATTTCAACCAATCGGCCCGCTTGCTTCACATATCCTGCCAACTCTCCATCTACCAACCAGTGGTATCTCTTCGCAGTAGCATACTCCTTAGATCCAGAGAAATTCAGGTTTTTCAGGAAGTTCAGAGTTAATGGATATGCAACAATTATGTCTAATTGTCCATTGTATATAAGTACATAATAATGGTCTAGGAGTTCTGATAGAATTGGTGCTATTGACTGCATTACGTCTTGTTTGAGATGGTGTTCTACTTCTTTGCCAGTGTTGAAGGTCAAGTTGCCCACGTGGATAGCTTTCCTAACAAAACTCTTCTGTAACATGGGACCAAAGTCTTCGTAACCCATGTAATCTTTTGTATGTAGGAAGTTGAAATAAAAATTAAAACCGGTCATGTTGTAGAATATGCTCTTGCCATCAATGAGGTCTCCATTTAGAAGTGTGTCAAAAGTGTCAAACGCCTCATCCCATTGTTGCTTTTGAATGAAATTCATAGCTTTGCTCTCATAATCAGCAAAGACTTGAGCTTGGTTCCAGTCGATTAAACCTATCTGGTACAAATACTTGCTGTAGACAAGCTGATGCTCCGGATCGCACAGCCCGTTTCCAATCGAAATAGCTTTTAGATTGATTTTAATTTTAGCCTCTGGATTCTTCTTGTGTATGGTGTATGCTATGCTGGGTACATACTTTCCGGCATATGATTCACCGGTAACAAAGAACTTATTCTGCTGTAGCTCCGGAAACAGTTGGAAGAACTGGATCAGGGTTGAGTAGAGGTGTTCTCCGACCTGTGTCTGGTTAGTGCAATAACCTTTAGGATCTTTGGTGAAGCTGAAGCCAGTTCCTACAGGGTTATCTATGTAGATGACGTGGTGGCTCAGGGCCCAGGTATATTTTCGGCGCTCAAATTTGTCATTTCGAACTCGAAGGGGGCCGTTTTCGGTAAACAATCCGTAAAGGGAAGTAGCGCCGGGACCGCCTTGAAGCCACAGTATGACGGGAGCGTCCTTCTTATTCGGGATCATCGCCGGGAAGTACCAGAAGAACTGATTGGCGTCATACTTTTTGTCGACGGTAAAGAAACCGGCGTAACTTTTAATGCGTAAACTCTCTGTAAAGGGCACGCGAGCTAGGGCCCTACCTTCAGTAATGTTTCCGCTCTCCACGAATGGTGTGAGAAATAATGGTGTTCCTGGGTCTCCATCGTCGGGTTCACCTAAATTAATTTTAGGGTAACGATGGAAAAAACACAGCGCCGGTGAGAATATTTGAAAAACGAACAGAATCCATAACGTCAACATGTTGGATCCGTTTACTGGCACAGAATGAGTGGATTGTTTTATTAACCTCGTTATTGCTTATCAGTCATATTTGATAGTTGACCTTTCCTCTTTGTATCAACTTTGTTTATTTTGCAAAATTGTAACTACGTGGATAATATAACCCGACTCAATAAAATTCTAAAGTATGAAAAGAAGAAACATTATTATAAATGACACTAATGACAGTCGAACACATCTATCTCGTTTCAGACGTTTCATTGTTTCCTTGTTTATGGTATGGGATAATGAAGTAAACCGGCCAAATGCGAGTAGGACTCAAAAGCGAAGGATTCCGTAGAATTATCGTTAATAAAGTTATATCATAATAAATAAAGTTGAACAGTTTTCCAACTACCAACATAAGATTGTTTTCATAGTGTTTGTATGAATTAAAAAGTAATGTTATTCGGTTATTGAAATAGTGAAACCTGTATCTCAAAAACTGTCAATCGCATCTTGTTCAAACCAATTTTCGTTGAAACTTTTCCATGACATCCACAACATATGTTTTATACACATTTTTCACTCTGTTAGTTTAAAATTTAAAGGGGGGGCATTTTATCGTTTTGAAAGGGCGTATCTCTCAAACAGTCAACTTTGAGGATAAATGGTTTTAGAAATCTCAATGTCATTTTTACAGAACTTTCTATAGACACCCCATACGTGTAGGTAAGATATTTTTTTTATTTTGGGTTTCAGTTCCATGTATGGGAAGTCCCCCTTAAATTTAATATATATATATTATTTTTGTACATAATTCGAAAAGCAGTTTACAGAATACACTTACCTACCAAATTTCAACTCTTAATAACTTAATAGTTTCCAAATAAAGACATGAATATGTAAGGGTTCCGAATTTTGCCATTTGGCTACGGAACCCTAAAAATGTTTGAATAATGATTATCATTAATATATGTGGAAACGCGTACTAGCTTACATATTTTACTTGTGCTCATGTATTTATTTTTCATACATAAGTTATTAACAAGTATTTTGCAGTGAACTGTGTTTGTATTTACTTGGATATTTATATCGAAAATAGCATAACATTTAGAAATGATATTGTTATTTATTTATTTATTATAACAACAAAAAATGTTAACATTACAACACAAATATTTGTCGCTATTTTTTATTTGTATGTTTAATTTAAATGACCGGGTTATATATGCCTAGTGACATTTGACAGTGACAAGTTGACACATATTTCTATTTTTAAATATTATTGTAGCCTTAGCTGCTTGCTTTATAAATAAGTATTTTGTTTTCATAATTTTACGAATATTTACCCATAAATCAGAAACTTCTTTTGCTTATGTTGTCTTCAATTGCAGAAAAGGGGTCATTTAGTTCTTACCTAACCATAATTATTTTTAGGGTATTCGTGAATATATGTAAATATATAAATAGATCTCAATTAAACCATTTATCGTTATTTATCTTTTAAGATCTCATAGATAATAAATATGTACTTATAAAAAGGGTTATATTTCTAAGCGTTTATATTAAAGTGTATGTAAGTAATATAGACTTATATTATCCTACCCGATTAGGGGTCCCCTTAACATTGGTGCTACATATCTTCGAAGAAGATCACCCTTGGTTTTTCTGTCGACCCCCTTTATAAATAATGGGGAGAGATTATTTTTTTAACTGTTTTGCCGTTGGACAACCCTGCTAAAAAAGCTATTGCTATGCTCATGGTAGGAAATATTAACCTTCCACCGCTGCAAGGCGAAGAAGACCTCATACGATAAGAACTTGAGAAGAGCTTTATTACACAATAAAACAAATAATAGTATTTTCATAATATCTTTAATTTTATACTATGTAATAACACAAACTGATCACAGATATAAAAATAAAAATGCTACAAGGATGTCAGAGTTAGAAATTACGGGAGAACGATAATAATATCATTATTGTTTTAGCGTTAAAACTTTAGACATATTTGTTATATACCTATTTCTGGTAAATAATTTTATTATTAAGTGCTCGGTTAGCATTATTAACAAACAAATATCATGAATAAAAACGCATGTCGAGATTTAATCATTACAAATTACATAGTCATACATTCATAGATTTACGCACGTTTTATCCTCACTACAAATACTGTATTGGTATGTCCATAAATAATAACAAATATTATTCTATATCCGACAAAAAATACGCGACGGATCATCTTTCTGAGACCAATAATAAATGATATTAATAGTATGTTTGCAACTCGCCAATAGATGGCATCACTAGTATTGCTGAATAAGGGTATAGAAGTTCATTTTAAAATCTTGTTTTGAAAATATTTTTTACTGAGGTTATCGGAACATTGTTGCTTCCCAGACACGATCACAGAGAAATCTGAATTTATCATTTAGACTGTATATCTTAGCCTGGCTGAGTACAAACCGGAGTGATTATATAATGGGCGTATATAAGGGTTTAAGGAGATCAGACAGATAAATGGAGGGTATAAATTTTGCATAAATACTGTCATCTAGTGCTTCCAAATCCTGATTATAAAATTACAGTAGTTTCCAACTATAATTGCAGTATTTTGGTACAAAATTACAGTAGATAACATTTTTAACAATTTAGAAGCGAAATTTTGGTCGGCGAAAAAGAAGTCATCTACTTTTTCTGACTTTGTGCAATTTGACGGCCAAAAAAAGTATTTCATCGATCATTATCGAAATAAAATCGACTGGATACTGTAATGACCCATTACAGTATACAGTCTATAATACAGTAGATCAACTGTAATTACAGTGTATCTGGAAGAACTACTGTCTGATAATTAGAAACTTATCACTTATCACAACTTTATCTTACAAATATGCTTGCATGCTTTAAGAAATTAAAATTATTTTAAAAACCAACAATACATTTGAATAGGGATGTGCATTTCTTATCGATATTTTTACGTAACTAATTAATAATCTTAACGAATCTATTGCAAAACCTTTCTAATTACATCCTACATCTAAGTCTAAATTACAAGTGTGCTTAATTAAGGTACTTATTAAAATATTATGTTGATTTACCACTATCTACTACTGATTGCTATTATGTCGTAATGAGCTAAAAGTTTACTTCAAGACTGACAATATGGGGTTATCTATTAATCTCGTATTGATAAAACTGAGCATTTTATTATCAAAGTTAAGTTAAAATTATCATTTAAATTTATCAAGAATCTGTTCTACAGTAGGTATTTATTATAACAAACTTATGTCATACTTCACTTCAACGTTGTGTCAAAGTTGACATTTATTTTGACACATATTTCCCCTATTCTACAATGACGTCACCTTGCACTATAAAACTTAATTTAAATGTAGAGACTATTATCCAATATTTTGACATGACGTGGCATGGACACAGGCCATACCTGTCCAAATGACCTGGCCGAATTATTTTCTAAGATGAATCATTCATTTTATCAATTCAATTACAAAAAAAGACAGCCATGAGGACTGCTGGCAGAAGTGAAAACTTAAAAAAATATGGATATATATGTAGAGAGATACATACATATATGATGACGCGAGATTCATGATATTAGTTCACCTAAAAAGTGTTCAACGCGTCTGAAGTTTTCACTTTAAAAATATTTAATTTAAAGAGATTGAATAAAAAATATAAGGGCCTATCATTTCCAAATATCAACATGTAGTTATTTAAGTTTATTTGCGTACTAAAAAGCTAATGATTTGACATTTGATTCATTCATTTTTTTTTGTCCTTTTTGACTACTTGTTAGAGGTGTCTTTGTTACTGAGATTTTCATGTGACGTCACGTAGATGTCTTCAACCTCATAACCATTCTTCTCACGTTACTTTCTTAAATTGTATGACATAATCAATGACCTGAAAGTCTAATCTAAGTCTAACATTTCTCACTGTACGGTTTCAAAGGTTTGAAATCAGCGTTGCCACTCAGGTACGCATCGACGAAGTTCTGGACAGAATCCGTTGTTATTTCGTCCCCATACTTCATGGTGACCATCCTTTGCTTGGGGAAGTCGATTGCTGTTAGGAGTGGCACTGCATCATCTAGTCCAATGTGCTCACGGATCATGTCAGCGCTGTCAGTCCCATCAATACCAATGAAAAACATCACGTGTTTGAAGGATTTCTTCTTGATCCTGGAAGTGCTTTTGGACGTGGTGTAGTCGAAGTCCATGGTCTCGTCGTCTGAGCTGTTCTGGTACGGGCAGAAGCCAGGGAACTGGATGCTGCACTCTTCGTAGTAGGATTCCGCTGAAGGTGTAAGTACTGACTCCGAGAATTCGATTTCGGAGTCTTCGTCATCTGAAATAACGGAGAAGAGCTATTAGCTTGTAAGTATACACCATATAAATGAAGCCCAACTATTGCCCTATAAATAAACTTCGTAAATCTTCTTAGGAGGATGCTGGGTCTAACATATCCAGCACTGAACGTAGCGGAGAGGTTTTCGTCCAGCAACGAAACCTATAAGTGTTGCAGTGTTAAATATTCATAAAACATAGCGGAATTCTACTCTTTCATGAAAGAAGGTGTGATGACACTGTCGAGAATTTCTAATCCTTGTTATTCATCAATCCATCACCATTTTGAGAGCCGCTACTGGGCAAAGGCCTGCCCTAATGGGGGTTTTGGCGATAGTCCCTGCGCCTGGCTGTTGGTGACCACATTGGATGTTGATGACATACAGGGAGATGTTGCTGCCCATGTTTAGACTTCATCCCTTTATTTTTTATCGACCCCCATTGTTGCATTCTGTTTACAAAGTTATAGCAATCCCCATTTTTGTCACTGATACACACAGCCTAGGCAATATTTATTTCTATATATTTTTATACAGCGGTCATCTAATTTATATTTTGTGGAACACTTACCAACAAAGAGCACTACGGCCGGGTGTCGCGCCATCTTCAGAAGAGCTTGCTCGGTCAGGACCGATACTGGTCGCTGGGACCACGGGAAATTCTGGAAATATTAAAATGAGAGAAATTAAAACTAGTAACATTATTAAAAATATTAAAACAAAAAACCCGACTGTTTATACAACTTTTTTGTTTCTTATAATATATCGCTCAAAGCTCTACATGGATCAAAATAGTCAAGTAAAAGTATTAAAAAAGTACTAAAAAGTATCTTATCCTCTTTTCCCTTATTTCCAGGTGCCATTTTTTAAATTATATAATCAGTGTCACTGCAAACTGAGACGATTCTAAATACATGTCGTAAAAAATAAAAATAAAGTAAAAAATACCAATATCTAACTAACTAATCTTTTAACCTATAACCTAGCCTTTTTGATTTGAAGGATTAAGTAATGCAACCCCAATAATACTCGTATACACTACAAGGTGAGAATACATTTTTATTTAGATTTTGTTATTGGGTTTTATGGAAAATACTGAGCATGTACAACAGTTGGATACTTGAGTTATACTTTTATTCGAATATATTAAAATACTAATTAATTTCAAACAATGTCCAATGATAAGACAATTAGCGCTTAACAAAGAGACAAGCGCTTATAATGAGGCAAATTTTCGTCGGCATTTCTACAATGACATTCAATTGTTTACTTAAATGTTTTCACTTGTTTCTTGATTATGAAAGGTTAGTCATTTTAAAATACATAAAGGCCGTTTTGTATAATATTAATGTGAAACATGTATGTATAGTGGGTATATAGATGTTACGTCAGCCTGATTGTTGGCGTGGCGATCGCCACACCGTATGTATTAAAGTATCTGTTATACATTGTCGAAACTACATAAGCACCGAACAAAACTACGGGCTGTGGTGTTAGTTCGATTAGTGCGAGGTACGTAAATGGCGTTATTTTCATTATGCTATATATAATTAGTTCCTGTGGCAATGTTGTCTTTTATGCATATTACTTGCCCGAACACATTACATCAATTAATAAAATGAGTACACCATCAACGTACTTAATAAAATACGCATTGTTAAAGAAAACTGAAAACCATACCTGACTACATAAAAAGCACCAGCTTTCGTATATGAAAATAATCATCAAAATTAGTAGGCATACCTAGTAAAAGGTTAGATTAGGTAACACAGATGAGAACTTTCTTTCAGTAAAATCTACTTACCAATCCAAGCGGATCAGAAGCCAGATGATGTCTTCCATTCGCTGTAAGGACCTTGCCGGTCCCATCGGTGATGACCAGGGCAGGGATACCAGCGACGCCGAGCGCCGCCGGCAAAGCCAGACGAGTCTCGCTCGCCGCCCACGGGACTGCTAGGGCTCCCCCAGCTGACACTGATGATTGGGTTCGCTTGTATGACTGCTCTGATCTGTGGATGAATGTGTGGATGGATTAAATAGAACTTTTCTAACGTTAGAGTAATTGTAGGTGGCAGAACTTTTTGAGGCTCGATTCCGGACGCATTACCGCCACACTTATCCGTCAACCCATTATTGTACTACTGCTGGCACGGGTCTTCACTCAGATTGGAGTATCAGACCATATTCCATCGCGCTGGCCAAGTGCGAATTGGTAGACTTCACACACCTATAAGAACTTTCTAAAGAACTCTCGGATGCTTAGGTTTCCTTACGATGTTTTCCTTTTCCGTAAAGTAGTGATAATTAACTTTTAATACGCACATAATTTTAGAAAAATCGTCCCTGGGATTGAACCTCGGCCTCCCGATTGAGAGACCGAGTTTCAACCATTCGGCTATGTTATTCACTGTTGTGTTCTAGTCAGAGGTGGTAAGACAGACTTATCCGAGGCATTCCAACTTAATCCTCAGGGTAGCCACACATCTGTGGCTTCTAATAAGACTGATCTAGGGTTGATTATAGATGTCCATGGGCGGCAGTGACCACTTACCATCCGGTGGAGTGCATGCTCGTTTGCTACTTTCATATTATTATTCCATATAAAAAATACCTTTATGGTAATTTTATTTTAGTGAATTGTCATCGTCGTCAACTTATAATTGTTCCACTGCAGTACATGGGATCTTCTCATAATGTAGTCGAGATTAGTAACGATCAAAATTCTGGTTAAGTGCAGGTTTACTTTCGTTGAGAAAATAATGCAATTGTCACGTAACATCATACTTACCATCCATCATCTCCATCATCATCATCACGATATTTTCCATCGCTTTTAAAAAAGAAATCGTATGTACATACATAAATTGGCTAAATTAGAATTTAAATCTGGAACGATTAAAAGACCAGAACTCCAGAATGGAACACGTCAAGCCAAACTTTTTATGGAAGTTTACACAAAGTACTTACGTATGCTTCATGGCTGTTTGATCCAAATCTATACTTTGAACTCAATGGTTGACAAAGTTTTTTTAAGTGAAGGTTCATTATTAAAGCGTATTCATTGAGCCATGATAGAATTATTATTTTGTGTAATGTGTTAAAACAAGAATGTTTTATGATCTAACTACTCACAGAGCGCTATTTAATAAACCTGCAACCCCTAATTGATCGATTCGCGTCTGGCGGCTGAATAAACTTTAGTCATTGAACCGTGCGTATCTGCATGTCGCCTACCCAGTGTCTAGTTTAACTAAAATAAGTGCTAAAACTGTCCTAAGCGGATTCCGTTTTATTGTGCCCCTGAACGTAAGTGGTCAATGACTTCAAGATATATAATTAAATTGAAATGAAATGAAATGTCTTTATTTTGTATCGGCCTACAGGGCCCTTAAAAATTGTCAGTTACGAAATTTTTTACACTACCACCGAATCGGAACACGACCTTAACTGAGAAGATCCGGTAAGAAACACAGCGGGTTTATTTTTTTCTTTGTAAAATATTTTTTTTACAGAATTTGTTTTTTACATGGCAATAAAATCTAGCTCCAGTACTTTTCTTTACATTTGGCAGCAAAAAATATACAATTTTGTATATTATATAAAAAGTCTTTGAATCCTAATTAATATTCAGGTATGCATTATGAATTTGTCTTTTAAAATAAGCCTTTGTTTCATAGACGGATCAAATCTCATGAACAAATCACACTACTCATTTGCCATCAGTAAGTGTAACCTTCACGTAAGTTTTTCAAGTTAAAGGTTGTTTAGTCTTTGTTGAACAACATTTCCTTGAGGTCGATTCCAGTTAAATAGTTTTATTAATACCGACTACATCCTCAAATAAAGAATTTTTTAGCAGCGAATACAGGAAAATGGTCACAATTTTTTAATAAGGAGCTTCTACTGTAAAATAAATAATATTATAAAGAGGAAAGACTTCTTTGTTTGTTTGTATTGAATAGGCTCCGAAACTACTGGACCGATTTCATAATTCTTTTACCATTAGAATCCTACATTATCCTTGATAGGCTATATTTAATACGAGAAAAAATGGGAATCTGCGTGAAAACTATTTAAAAATGGCGACTACTTTTATGTCCCGTAGCGAAGAACGAGTGCGATAACTAGTAAGTTTGCTAGAATATTTCGATCCTCATTTGGTAACTTGTAAGACGTATAATGAGAGTCAGATTACAATCCATATTATGTAGATAGGTTAGTATGAAGGGCGATGATTTTACGATGACATAAAATTAAAATTTTATCCTTTTATTATCCAAGAAGATACTTTAGTCGTACCCTTCGTATCTGTAAACTCGCTTAGAAAAAAAGGCACTTAATATTGCATTTCGTTGCTTATATTACAATACCGCGCAAGTGATATTTGTTAACTTTTGAGGAGTTACTAAAATCTGTATATTTTGTCCGAAGAATTTCATACAAAATACAGTTTCTTGGAATCTCCTGAGAATTCGCCATACGGTCACCATACCGGTCTGACGCGCAATGAGTTCCGTTTGATTCCCGGCCAGACAGATATCTGAATGATGAATTTAGATTTCTGTTCTGGGTCTGGGTGTTTATGTCCATGGCCGTTCGTCCTAGATATTGAAAAAACGTCTTACCCTGTTATATGAATTGTGGTCAGGGCGAAACTGCGGGGAATACCGCTAACAAGCACGACTGGTAAAT
>DWLI01003283.1:0-11987 GCA_018249915.1 Cecropterus dorantes dorantes
GTGTGAAGTCTACCAATTCGCACTTGGCCAGCGCGGTGGACTATGGCCTGAAACTCTCTCAATCTGAGAGAAGATCCTTGCCAGCAATGGCATAATAATGGGTTGACGGAGATGTATGTATGTAATTATGTATGACTTTGACAAAATTGGCTAGTAAAATACTTTACTTGCCAATTTCGACGATGCCTCATATAAAGCGTTAAATTAAGTATATCATTATGAACTAAAAATGTTTTAAGCAATCGTGTTTTTGTTTTAATATTTTACATTGTTACCAGTTTTGTTTATATGGATAGCAGTTAAGGTGGAAGGAAAATCAATATGGTCATTCATTTGCGTAAAGCCGCCCACGTATATTATTTAAAAACGTCATCTGTCCTACATTGAACTGCGGTTTGAACTGAAACCGAATTATCGGATTGCTTTGCGGTTCCAGCATCCATTTTATTTAGTTACTGTATAGGTGAAATTAATGGACGTACGTTTTCTCGTAAATATTTTTGAGTATTTTAACGTAAACATCACAACAATTGAAGCCATTGTTTCATTTAAGACTTTGTGCATAATATTTATTAAAATTTATTCAAGCATTCATAAATTGAATTGAAATTAAAAAATAAAAATAAATGTGATAAATGTATATGATATATTAAAATGTATTCAACATAAAATAGCAATAAGCTTATAAAGTGGAATATACAAATCTTTGCCATATACGAAATAGTTAAATATAACCCATAAGTAGTGCGAGTTTTGCAAAGGCTCAAGTAACACACGAAATACGCACACGTAAAATTATTTAATACATAATTTACATGTTATTTTAGAGCGACATATCACAAATATGAAATACTAGCTAAAGCACTCGTGTTTCGCTACGCGACATAAAAATAGTCGCCATCTTTAAATAGTTTTTACGCAGATTCCTATTTTTTCTCCTGTTCATTAGGGATAATGTAGTATTCTAATGGAAAAGAATTTTTGAAATTGGTCCAGTAATTTCGGAGCCTCTTCAATACAAACAAACAATTAAATCTTTTCACTTTATAATATTAGTCTATACGTATACCAAATCTACGTAATAAACTTATGTATGTACTAAAGACTATTGGCGCGGCAGTAGGTCTCCAATTTTCTTGGTAATAAAGCTTTTAAAACGGATATCTAATGCCATCTTTTGACGAGAAGGCGCAGTATATTCACGACATTTTAAGCAAATAAAGTTTGCGATTAGTTAGTCCTATCTCACGAGATATTAATCTCAATGTGGCATTTTTGTTTTGTGATACATTTCTACTTAACTTACCGTTCTTACTCATTGTGGAAGTAGTAGTTCAATGAAGTGCGTTACGTAAGTACTGCAGGAAAGAATGATGTGGTACTAAACCATAACTTAAAGGTTGCAGAACCTTTCGTGGTCGGACTCCTTATATACCATCATAATACCTATTTCATGCAAACGAGGCGACTTAATTTACTTTTCAGAAGACCATCGTAGAGACCATCGGTAGGACAAATATGTTATCTTTAGTTGATTACTGGTCTTAAGCGGCATCTGTTCCTTTAATCATTCATGCTCGTCAGCAGTTTCTATAATAGAGAAAATAAATTAACTTATAATATATGAAAAATAATAATTTAAAATACCTAGATATCCATTTAGTTTTGAGTGTTAACACACACGATACAAGTATTATCAAATTATTTCGATTGTTCTGGTTAAACTGTACAGTGACTATTGTTATCACATTTTATTCGATTAGGGTGGAAAAATGACAATTGGTGGTTTAAACCTCGGTTAAAACTCTAACCGAATCATTCGATTGCAATGCGGTGCGTGGCATCGATTTATTCAGTTCAACTTTTGTTTTGGGCAGTTGGATGATAGCATTTAATACATTTGATTTAAATACTTACGTGAAATATACTAACTGAATTATAAAACTATTTTTTTCTTCTCCCAATTATGACTTCATTGTGGCTGGAGAAAACTTGGGGCAAACTTCATGCTGCTCCAAAGGAATTGTAGTAAACCTTAGTATGTAAGATTGTAAAATCCATACATATATATGTTCCGTGTATTTAAATCGCTAAATATACTCGTATGAGTAAATGTAAATATATGAGTAAAAGTACTACTTAATTTAATCGAAAGAACTGAAAATATATTCATAGACCGATTGTTGGGGTAACATTTAGACTCAATTTTATTAAAATTCATGTATTCTATCAAAGTTATACAACTTAAAGTCAGAAGTAACTTCTCTTAAATTATTTTACGTAGTTTGTGATGGTATCTAGAGCAGATATTACAAATTTTTTTGAAGGTATAAAATTTCCGTTAAACGTGGTCATCATTTTAAATTTATATATTATCATTTTACATTTGTTTTCCATCCATTAATCAGCTTGACTGAATCGCTTGTAGCCATTCAATGTATTTTGCAAAGGTAGGCGAAAACATAAAATTACTGTTTTAAGGCAACATAATGAACTCGTACTAAGGGTAGTGAAAATAGACCTTCCCTCAGGGCCACTTCGATCGGTCTTTTTGCAGGTATTTTCTATGCAGTCGAAAGTGCAGTTATTGAATAATACATGATGACACTTTAAAATGCATACACGCACTTTCCAATTGTACATGTGTTTACCAATGTAATTCGTCCGGAAAGGGCCATCCGCCACACTTATTTTAAGCGTGAAGCAGTTCTTGCGTTTAGGGGGAAGGGTGTGGTTGCCGTTTCCGTTTTATCGGATAACAAAGTATCTGTTATCGATTTGTTATGTTAGAACCCATGTTGTATATGAAGTTGTTTATAGGTGTCCATCGGCTTTAGCGACCATATAACGTATATATAACATATAAAAGGTAGACTGCTCGTTTGCTATTTTAATCAGATAAAAACATGAAATATTATACAACTCTAAGCGATTTTACAACTTTAGTGCTTGAGAAATAGTCTTCAGGGACTTTTAAACATTTTTATTTCCAGTTGTCTCCTTTAGGTTGTTCGCTAAATAAAATCATTAATCCTTATTCTTAAGTTTTTACGTCGCTTGGATTTTCGTAAACACGTAGCAAGTTAATTGCTCGATGCAATAATATTAAAGCACGATAACAGTAAGTGGAAAATGTTTCGAGCTGGTGTTGATTACTCCTCTTTACGATTTGAGTCACGTTCGAGGTGTAATTTCACAGTACCAGTGATTGTAAAGTACCCAGAAATCGGACCGCAGATGTTTGTGAGTGCGTTGAAATAGCTAATGAGATTTGATTTTTATATGTAGGCTGTTTTACTCTCGTATTTTTTTCCTAATTAAGAAGTATGCTTATTTCTAGATAACGAAACGTTCGTAACAATGTAATATAAAATATATTTTTGTTTTCCTTTATCGGACATACTTTACTTGAGGCAATTAGTACACAACCATATTGACCATTAAAATGGTTAATAATAGCTTATAAAATAAACATATAATTTTAAGGTAAGAAAAGTATCCGGTTACAATAGCAATATGTTAAAAATACCTTTCAATATAACTAGTGCTTCTATAGAAACACAAAATAGCAGTTTAAAAAGCATTTTCACATAAAGTTATTCGTCAAATTAGTATTTTCTACTTTGTTTCTAGACATAAATTTTAACTGCACTCATTTACCTTGTTCTAAAAATATAACCGTGACTTGTATGAAAAGCAAATCTTGATTGCTTTTAACATTGCCATTCAAGTCACGCGGAAGGTGTAATTTTACAAAAAGGGGTGATTGTAAAGCACTCAAGACTTCGGGCCGTATGCCCCACCTAGATCGCTGCGGTGGACGCGTCGAGCTGCTAAATGAGCTAAGTTTGCCCATTTACTCACATTATTTCTACTAACTTGGCCCGTCTTTTAGAATATGAAGCTTCCGCAAACCTGAGGCAAATTTACTTTGATTAATTGCAACAAATAGCAAGTTTCCAAAAAGCCATTTCAGCCTTTCGCTTGATAGAGTCCGAACGAAATAATTCAATTTTTTTCGTAGCCCCGGATGTGAAACCACAAATTAACTTAGCGAACTTTCGTGTCTCTGCTATTCTAACAGTATTTTCCGTGTCTCTATTTGAAAATTTCAGCTTGTTAGCGGGGTTGGTTGCGTCGGTAAACTTTGCGCAGAGTAGCTTAAATCAGCTATAATAAATAAATGCAGGCCAGTATAGGAAATTACAGCAAGTATTCCTATCTCGAACAAGCATTGCGAAATGTGTGTGCTATTGTGTGAAAGCATATTTTGCGAGTTTAATGCGAGTATAAACTATATTTTAGATGGGAAATAAGATTTTTTTGGACAGAAACAAGGTATTGTTTTCTACAGGTATTTAAGACAAATTTTACTATAACATGCTGCTACTTTATTCAAAGTTTGTCAAAACCCCAGCCACTAATAATGTTAGCTCCGCGCATCAGCCATCGTCCTTTGTTCTTGGTTAATGGATATTTGGTGTGAAACCTTGTTTAAATCTCAGTCTCCGGTGTAAAATAAAGTTTACATTTAGATATCACCCTTAGAATGAATATTATGGTTTGAATTTAGGTGCTTTTTAATTTTGATGATTTGATAAAGGCGTTTTTAGTTATTCGTTATTCTTTGAAAAATGAAGCTAGTTTTTAAAAATTGTAGAGTTTAGTTCAGGTTATCTTTGAACGTCGGTTTTCAACCTTAAATAGGATTGGTGTTCTATCTGACTTTGGCTATATATACTACGTAATTGCTAAATTGAAATAGTCAATGTAAACCTCTCTCCTTTACAACATACTAAAACAGAAGTACTTAACAGTAGCAATAGGGACTCTTTCAATATTAAATGCATGTTACTACTCCATCAATAATCTGTCGAGCCTTCACAGCTTGCGAGATTTAGGCCGTCGTCCATGAACCTATTACGCCATTCAAATGATTAAACATCTATTCGATGCATCTGAATATTTCGATGTTCAAACGGAAATTGAATCGCAACGTAATGACGGTTCGTTATCTGTTATGAGAGTTCCGCGCGGAGTCAAAGAGCCGCTAATACTATTACGATCATCAGTGACCGTTATTAAAGTAATATATGGACGTTTATTACACAACTTCAAAATGTTGTCTTTTTACCAGACTTCGTCAGGAGGGTAATGTTTTTTTATATAGTATGGAAGTAGCAAACGAGAATGCAGCCCACCTGATAGTAAGTAGCTACTGCCGCCCACGGACATCTGTAATCAACCTTTGGTAAAATCAAAGTCTCTTCTAAGGTTAGCCACAGGTGCGTTGCTACCTCTGACGACTAAGATGGAATTATTTGAAAAAGTATGTATCTTTACCACACCCTTCAGATCAAAACACAGTAGCACATAACACTGCTGTTATTAGGCAGAAAAAGGTTTGGCGGTGGTGCTGCGGATTCGAACCACAAAGAGTTCTACCATCTTTTATTTTTCGAGCATATGTAATTATGTATATATTAGATATGTTTGGATGTATGTCCATTTCTTTGGCACACGCTGCAGCATAAACGGCTTATCGGATTATGGCGTATGACATAACATTAGAATTGTGTCAATTTGCAAAGTGACATAGGCTATATAAAAGGGGGGACGGTTTCCTTTTTGTTACCATGAGAATATGGGTATCAAATGAAACTTAGTAAATAGATCGAAACTATTTTTAAATATTGAATTATCTTGTTAAAAAAAATAACCAATCAATACTATGACTCGTTATTCCATATCAAATATTCTGCAATTTATTTCTTCTATGGTTCATTTATTTCTTAAGAATAAGTTAACACTTAAAAATAAAGAAGAATTTATGCATTCGCGGCAAGTGCTTCCAGATAAAAAATAATTTATTCCCTGTCCCAAGCGTACTTCTTAATAAAAAGAAAATACAGAGATATATTATCGTCATTAATATGTAAATCTTAACGCTTCTGCTACTTTCTTTAAGGTGATAAAATTATTTGTGGTTAGACTATCCAGACATCACCGTCGCACCTATTTTTGCTTAATACATTTTCTTATGTGGCGTCGTATTTTAGTTTGAAGGGTCTTTTAAGGGATAAATACTTATCCAAGGCATTCCATTGTTCTATAAATTATTACTTAACTTTGCCTCATGCATAAAATGAATCGTAAAATTGCAGAATGTCTGGTTATTGATTTATGGAATATGCATGAACTTGCAACCCGAAGTTACACAGTGCTGATTTCGCTGTAAAGTTCGTTTCGTGTATAAATTGTGTATCTGCATACAACGATGCGGTGAATAGCTATTTTATCAAAGTTTCAATCCAGTGAATGTTTAGCAGTGGGCTATTCGCCGAGTGGGCTGTTCGCCGCAAAATGGGTCGTATTCAGCAGCTCTAGTGTTTACATAGCACCTCCATTTTAGATTACAGGCCGTTCTATGTGTTCTGAATACGTAAATTCAAAAGTAATATCGGAATACTAAGAAGTATAATTTTATGAAGATAGATCGTAGAATGTATCTTAATAAATTTTAACGTGAAACTGTTACGAGTGTGCTATGATTTTTTGTATTTTCAAATTTATGTTTGAAATATTAATTAATAATCAATTAAAAACATAAACTATCAAATAAAATATCAATTAAAAACATAAACGAATATCTACTAAAAATTGAAAACATGAGTTTGGTATTTTCCAAACTTGTGCCATCTATATATCTAAACATATAAAACTTTTCCGTTACTGAGTGACTGATTGACAAACAACGCACAGCCGAAACTAATAAGCGTAGAAAGTTGAAATTTAGTATGAAGATTCCTTAAGAAGTGTAGAGGAGCACTAAGAGAGGATTTTTGGAAATTCTACTCCTAAGGGGGTGAAAAAACTTTTATAGGAAAGTTCTACACCGTTGAAGTTAGTGACTCTAGTATGTACATATAATGTAGCACTAAACTAATACATACACAAAAATATTGATGTTAATATTGTAGGATATGAATAAACAGCAATCAAGTGTTCATATAATTTATGGCCATCACTCGTTACTGAAGTGTATTATGTTACTGACAACTTAATACCCCCTAAGTGGTTTTCCCGAGTAACACATTATCATTCGGGGTAATTCTTTATTTTCCGGTCCACTGTGTATTAAGGATCTTCCCTCAGCACTCATCGTCTCACTTGGTTTTACGATCTTAAGGGACTTGTTGTACTAAGTTGTGTAGAAGATTAAAATATATACCTAGTCTACATTTAAAAAAATGTACTGGTTACATTCAAAATTAAGCTAAACTCTTTTGTGGTTCATCCCGGCCGCATCCATTTTTGTTTTGTATCTTTAGTGTTAAAAGCTTTTTTGATTAAAAGGATGCGATAAGTCCAATTTGATTTTTATTGGCAATTTCAATTGGGGCTTCTTAAGGGTTGATTATTTTATTTATTATTTTTTTTATTTATATATATATAGGCCGTATTTGAGTGGCAGTGACCTCTTAAAGTGCTTGTTACTTAAAATGAATTAAGAAATATCTACCAAAATGTACTTGCCCCTACAATAAGCTCCTGTGAGGAATGTTTCTTAGCCATAATCTTTTCTTTGTGCTCATTGATGTTCTATGGAATAATAATACAAAATTTTACGTATTGAAACCCATCGGTTCATGGTATGCCTACGGCATTAAGGGATTTATCGGTAGGGTGAGGGAGTCTAGGGTGGCGGATTTTAGGGGCGGCAAATATGATATCTTGTTGACCCTTTTTTCGTCTACAAACAAAAGTAACTAAAACGTTCACTGCATAATTTTACGGTGCGGCAAAAATATATTGAATAGGCTAGCCTACTGGGGCAAAAGTGAAAATTTGTCTTCGAACTATGGTACTAATGGAATTTATGAAGATAGTAAATAGCAGAGGAGACAACACGCCACCTTGTGGTACACCGGCACTTGCATTTTACCAATTAGAAAATTTGTCATCTATTTGACTGCACTGCCAGCACCCATGCAAGTAAGTATGAAACCAATTAATTGCAGTCGGATATATGTAGAGTGAGTGCAATACCCGCAAAAGGACATCAAAATCCACAGCGTTAAACGCGTTACTGAAATCCAGCAGCGTCAGCACCGTTAACTGTTGATTTTCCATGCGAATGCATATGTCGTCAGTTATTTTTAAAAAGTCAGTAGCCGTACTATGACCTGGACGGAAGCCGGATTAATAGGGCGTGAGTGAAAGAAAGGAGTTAAGTTGTTTATGTAAAATAAGAAAATGCGATGAGCGTTTTCTTATTTTTATTTTCTTTTCTTAGTATGTTAACCTGCGGTACCTATCGCATATTTTATTATATTACTTTTCTTAGTAACTATATTATTCCTCTTAGGGAAATAGTTTCCTCGTGTGTCGTTTATCTATTCACGATCAGACAATGTTTTCGCTCTACGCTTTCATGTCATTGGGCTAGTAGCGTTTGCGGCTTCAGTGATTGTCTCACTGCCTTATTTATGTTTACTGCCTTAATCTTATTCTATTTATGAGGTAATTCCCGAAAAAGATTCTATGCACGACGTCGATCTTTACAAGCACCTTAACTTTTACGATCAATCACTTAACATTTTTCTTCATACAAAGGCATCTGTACAGAAAGGAATTTTGATAATAATCTTACGTCACTTGCCCGTTTATTTGTATAACCGTCAGAGGGCTTTATGTGATGAGCTGCACACAAGGATGAAATTTTACAAAATATAAGCTAAACTAGCTAAGATTCTAAAAAATAGCGAAAAGTGAAGAAGTAAAGTAATATTTGCCAAAAAAAAACACTTCAACGACGTGTGACCTCCATGTACTCACTCTTTTCACTGTTAAAGAACTTTCGTTAACAAATACTTTGATTTAAATAACATGACGAGTTAAAAATTACCTACTATTTAAAAATTACCATACTACATACATACTACCTATCTACTCGTGTGGCATACGCAAGTTGTGCAACCCATGTGGAGGCTAAACATGTCTTTTTCAAAAACGACGTTAAAAAGATGCCAATTTTGTTCAATGCTTAATAAACTCGGGTGTGACTGTAAACACCGGTCGGATAAACTTTTTAAGTGCAAGCTGCTATATTATGCTGTACGGTTGCTTATAAAAGAATTTTCAATTTTAAAGCTCCTATAGATATTTTAAAATTCTCGTCTGAAATCCAGTCTGCTTTAGGTCCATATGCCCCATGAATAATTCATACAGAGCCGCAGCTTGTCCCGCTAGGTGACATATATGTGTTATATACGTAGCTTGGGGTGAACAACAAGAATAGTAATTTTTATTTATTATTTGTTTTCATAAATGAAAATTCAAAGGAATTCATTTGGAGAAATCGGAGCAATTTCGCGTGACGGAAAGCGGGCGTTGAAGGCAGTTCGGCACAAGTAATTCAATGAATAGACGGGAATCGGAGTGAGACGTTGGCGACAAAATGCGGGCAATCAATCAATAATAGCCTTTATTCCTTCTTCCATCTGATCACTACGTAAAATAATTTCGGTCTTGGAAACGAAGTCAATTAAATTTCATTTGACGTGGAGTGCTGTTAGGAATATAAATTAATTCATGTGGGTTTTCTGACAGCGTGGTCTAGTGTATATATTTAGGTAGTTTATTTAATTTATTCCTAGATGCGAGACACGTATTTTTCTGCTACTCAATTTTGGTTTAAAGCAGATAATAAACAGACTTTAGCAGCATATGTAGCATTACAATTTTCTTCACAGGATTAGCAACGCATTTTTGACCTACTATAAGTTTCCTATACTTGCAAATTGTACAATTGTTTTCTAAAATGAAAGAGGATTGGATTACACACTGTTAAAGTGAAAATTGAAAGTGGTAGAATTCTGTGTGGTTTAACTCTGGAAGTACTACAGTCGCATCTATTTCTGCCTAATAACAGTAGTGTATAACGCACTTGTGTTCTGGTCTGATGGATGTGGTAAAGGAGACATACTTATCTGAGGTGTTCTTACATAGTCCTCAGGAGTAGCATCTCATCTGTGGCCAACCTCAGATAGGACTGATCTTATATGGGATTCATTACGGAGGTCCATGGGCGTCAGTGACCACTTACCATCAGGTGAACTGCATGCATGTTTGCTACTTCCATATCATAAAAAAATCGTAGATAAGAGAGTATGTAAGGTTAGTAGCTCATATGGGATTTTTTCAATAATTTCGTTTTTATGATAACAATCGGATAAACAGCTTACAAGTTATCCAAAGAGCATAACCACACATGCATCTTACCAACTTCTTATTGCCCAGAACGTTACTTAATATGACTTATATAACGTAACAAAAACATAGTTGTTTACCAAAGTATACTAATATCTATCTTCATCAACCCAATTAGAGTCTCAGGGTGGTCCTGATTAGCTTGATTCGCAATCTTTTCTCATTTTCTTATTTAACAGACTCCAAAAATATTATGCGCATAACGCATGAAAGATAATATGATATTAAAAATTGTGTCTCACATCGTTGGTTCGCCATTAAGCACCTAATTCTATTGTCCCAACAATTTGATTTTAAAGTAATTAATTTTCAAACAAATTAATTTAAACTTTAGGGTTAGAAATAATTATATTAATTGTTTAACACAATCCATATTAGTTATAAAGTTGTTATAAACTTTATTATTCTGAAGTAAAATTACAAATACGAACCTTAACTACATAGTATCGTGGTATCGTTTGGGCCACAGAGGTCATGTTTTGATCCTTCTGCAAAAATATTATCACCTTGCATACCTTTATTTTATACGTAGGTCATGGAGATCGTTAAACTCTGTAAACACTTAGGGCAAAGATATATGTTTATAGAAACTAGAACCCTTTTCCTTTATAACTAATTTTGAGCTCAATTTCACTTTTACTAACATGTCGGGACTGGAATTATAATAATGATTAAAATTTGATTTTAATTTGTGATATTCATGTCAATTTCCCTTTAAATCGGTATTTAAATATTCATAACAGTTTTCTCGATTTTTCGATACAATTTTTCGATTTACAATAAATCGTACTAAATAAGCAGTTAGTTCAACGACATGGTAGTTCAATTTTATTTCAGTACATCGTTATTCAGTTGTATTGTACGGAATACGATTATCAAGAAATAGTACGTTATAGTTCAGTAATTGAACACAGTTAACTCAATAACCCTGCTGGGTCATAATAATGCCAACCCATTAAAGGGGTCTCATAGATAACGAAGGAATTATAGAGATCGCATCGTTCGTAAAGCAGTTTCGTTTTGATTAATGCGAGATCGACACGCACGTATTTAGCTGTCAAAAAAGTGATAATTTACAACTAAGAAGATAACTAAATAGACAACGAAGTTACAAGATATATGGTCGGATAAAGCCGGCCTACTTCGGCTTACGTCCGAGATATATGGCGCGTTTCAATAGAAAATTTATGTACTTACACCAATAACTGACTTAATTATTATTTATTGCTGCAAACAGTAGCAAATGTATAACGAATTGATTCAATACTAGTCTTTAAGGTATAAGCGAATTCGATTAATCTTGTGTTGTGATATTTACGTCAGCAAAACTATTTGCTATTAAATTCAAAATCAATTATATAGAGGGTTATTTCGGACCAATAGGTAATTGAAAACGGCAAGTTTTTATTAGTATTTCAATCAACCTGTGCAAAAACTAAGTAATACATGTATTTTTTTTAATAAACATTATATTAAATCGTCTAATAACATAAAAATATCATCTATTTCGTGAGTGTTGGGATCGCATCATATACATGAGACACTTAATGACGACCGTTAGCTACGGTTTTTTTTTCGTAGCAAACGAGCATGTAGTCCACCTGATGGTAAGTGGCTACTGCCAACCATGGACATATGTAATCAACCCTAGGTAACACGAACACAACCGCGGATGACACAGATGTTTATTACGGCGGTGGAGTGTCCGAAATCGA
>DWLI01003284.1:0-11987 GCA_018249915.1 Cecropterus dorantes dorantes
GAATAGCTGTGGCTTGTATTTTATTTTTTTTTCCAAATTGTTGAAACTTTTTTCACTTCAATTACTACTAAATTTTAAATATTATAAAATGAAATATTGAAATAAACATTTATTGAAAGGAAAAGTACAGGTCATAAAAGAATATAAACTTCACGTTTTGCACAGAAATTCTAAAATACAAAAATAACACAATGAAAACTTTTTATAATTATTTTTCAATTCTTAAAATAAAGTATGAAAAATTGTTATAGGTATTCTGACGTACATTGAAATATAACATATGATAAAAAAAATTCTAATAAGCATAAAATTCTCTACTGCCCATTGTTACATATATTCGTACTATATTCTTCCTCCGTACGAACTCTCCAAAAATATTTTCGCTTGTGCGCGGACCGACACAAGTCCAGGAATAGAAATTGGACTCCAAATCATTCCTTTAGGGACTCCGGAAATTTCAATATATTGGAGTAACGAACAAAAACCACTCGGAATAGAACCCGGTTCTCTGGTAAATATTTAGGTCAGCGGAGATGGTATCTAAGTTCCCCGTTCCACTTGTTGCGATGTCTATGCAATTTGTGTTTAGAATGCGTTATCTAAGCAGCTTTGTTCCTCAGTCCCTTTTTCGTTTCATTTGTGGAATGTAATGTAAGTCTGGGAATGTCTGATACTATCACAGTATTAACAATGCAGTACCGTTGAAGATATGTTGATAAAGTAGCGCAAACCGAAGAAACTCTATTGAAATATTGTACAAACCAAATGAACATGCCTTTATTAATGATTTCACACTTGACTAATCAACACAAAGCCTAATCTAATGAATGTTGAAGCATTTACGGACAATGAATTTATTTTATACCACCCATTAGCCGGACCATATACATACTTCTTATAGTAATTAAATTTCATTTGAGAATGCTACACCTTAATAACACAAACTATGTACCAATTTTTAGGGTATTATTTGCAAATTTAGGAAAATCGATGTATAGCTTTTGTATGAAATTACAACTAATCTATAAATTAGTGTTCTAGTTAAATAAAAGAACCGTAAAGTATGCTAACTTACCTAAAAATATATCAAAAGAACATTCGTACAACAGAAAGCAAAAGTAAGGTGGGTTTCAGAATCCAGTTACTGAATCAAAACAAACTAACTTCCATCGCGAAAACTCAATCAAAACCTAGGCTCGGATTAAAGGACTTGTTTAATCACGTTTGAAGAACGATTGCTGAATAATTGAATTCTTGTTAAATTCAGTACAAATAATGTAATCGTAAGAATACAATGTCAATTTAACGTGTTCATGTACTCGTATTAATGGTAATCTTTTTGTCGTCCAAAATATAATTAAAAAATCGTCTCAGAATTAATTGGGATATTTTTTGTGAAATCTTCTTTGGCATCGTATTGATTTGAAAGTCGAATTGAAAAAGCGACAGTAAAATGAGACAGACATAAGATTTAACGTGGGATGGTATGTTCATTTGTGCTCTGTTTCGGGTTTGTATGTATACTACTAAAATGAAAAAAAAAAACTTTGTATCACTACGATCATAATTGAAGCCTGCAATACCTACAATTATTCTCTCTTATAGTCTAACTGTTGAAAATGAATCACCTTTCAGAAAGAGAGAGTTTTAGGCCGTAATACACTGTGCTGGCCAAATACGAATTGGTAGAAAAAAATAAGCGAAATAGAAAAGATAAGCGATAGAATATATTCAACTTATCTTTTACTCGCTATTAATGAAACAAGTTTCGTAGGTAAAAGTGAAAGTCGAAACGTTGAGTAAACACCAAAACACCATTAAGTCATTCGACGCTCCAACGCCGAGTTTAATTTGAACTGGCTAAGACGAAATTAAAATACGAAGTGGGACTAGGTCTCGAAAAATATGAGATTGGATTTTCTAGCCAATCCGCCTATACATTTTGCTTGTGATCTTAAGTGCTTGTCTTTGGAAATTCTGTTTACTCACAAAATCGGATTAAGTGGGTACGTTTATGTTTTTGCGTTTCCTTAATAATATTTCAAGCCTACTTTTTAAAAATTGTAAGTAATCTTTAATAATGTATGTTAAAGAGAATATGCCTATGTCTACGTCTGTGATACCGTAAATATTTTTTTCTGTCTATTCTCTTCGTTTTTATAGTTGAACCTAATGATAATGCAGTCAGGCTATCTGATGGAAAGTCTCCGTTTGCAACACCAGAGGAATCTTCAATGGAGCTCTCATTGAAGATACTTATAGCTCCTTTCATAAAAAACCCTAGCCAAAGCACTCCGAAAACATCTCAGGAAGTTCATTCCACATCTCGCACGTTCGTGGTGCACAATCTTTTAATCGAACTATATATATTGACAAACCGTTCCTTAATTATAAAATACAAACAGTCTCCATTCCATAAATTAAGAAAATCATCTCGCTACATTGATACGCTATGTCACATCCTTATTATTATCGCCATAGAGAGACAAACCGTCATTTGGGCCACGAAAATACGAGCCATCCACTCCTTCATATCACCACGCAACAGGTTTCTTGCGAAAAATATTTTTATCCCACATAATGTATCACCAGTGTTCCGAATGCTCAAGTGTCGTACGCGGTTCGAAGTCGATATCGATTAAACCTGACCCCAGTCGATATTTCAATATTCGTCCCTTTCCGTTATTTATGACGTCTCATGCTACGGAGCGATATAAGGATTTTATTGGCTATGCTGATACCTTTCGGGTTTTAATTGAATTGTTAGCAGATTGTTTGATTTGTCGCCGCGCTCTGCTGAGTAATGCGCCTCCTGGGATGATTAATGATTCTCTTTGGTTTCGATATGGATATAAAAGGTACGTGAACGAAGTCGGGTGATAATGGATACGAAAATTATCGAAAAGAAGTCACAGTTGACTTAATTGCTAATGATATTTAAAATCATAATTATTATGCCATTTAATCATCACAATAATTATATAAAAATCGAAATCATTATTAATATTCTATCATCATGGTCATAAATCAATATAATAATTGTATGAAAACGTTAATAGTTAAAATTCCACAAATATTCTCGTGTTAAGTCTACACTAAAATAATACCTAGTCATAAGGATTTTGTACTCTGGTCTAAAAACGTAAGTCAGAATTTTTAACTAAAATGTTATATTTCATCTTACTAAAGTAAAATTGTTTCCAAGATAAGGACATAAATGTTTTGTGTTCATGCATTTGTGTCTTCGCCTTTGTGAGATCGTGGTACCCACGACACAGGAGAAAATTTTAGTCTAGAGCTATGAGTTTAGAAAGCGTTTTTCTTAATTACTAGCAATAAGATTAACTAGAAGACCTAAATATTAAATTTGAATAGGTTGCAATAGTGTATGTGCAATTAATATTAGAAATAATTTTATAAATATATTACTTTTATTCAGTGTTCTGATAAATTTGTTGTCAATTACATAAAAAAATCGATATATTTATAAGTGTAGTATATGACAACCCTTAACCGGCCTATAGAGCACTATTCGGAATGAGATTTCACATACACATTTACTGCGGAAATATCGCGACTCATTCTATTATTATACGCAGGGACGTCGCGTGTCCGGAGCCACATGTTGCCGATTCGGCTTACGTCATCATTGATACTGGAGTCAAATGAAGAAAGAAAGAAACAAAAATAGCAATGAGTGACAAAACTGTAACGGTATATTTACTTGATTTAAATATTGTGATAAAATCATCCCGCCTTACCCGTAATTACATTTACAAATGCTTTATTAAAACAATATACTTTTTACATAAAGCCGTAATAAAGCCAACGAACTTTGAAACTTTATAAGTTAAAATCCGTCATAGTTTTGGGCTGTCCAATGGAATGGACATGGACACTGATACGCATGAAAACCTTTACGGTCCTTCTGACGCAATCGTGTTAGCGATCTCAGAATACTGCAAATAAATATAATATATTCGTATGATGATATATAAAAAACTCATTTAAACTATTACAATAATAAACACCTTAAAAAGAATAATTAATTAAGTTGTCGCTGGGTTGTCAATGGTCGGCCGTTCTAAGATAATGAAAAAGAATTGTAAACTAAGATTCAGATACATAAATAATTGTGAACATTAATAAAGTATTATTTGGAACTCATGAAGGAATTAAATAAATGCAGTTTCTTACATTAATTATGAGTTTAGTAATGTCCTCTCCTCAAATATATTTTACAAATTCTACAGATTCCAAAACTCATGTTAGATTACATGAAAAGCAACAATGATTTTATGATAAATTTGGGCGTTTTTTGTAAAAAAAAAAACTGAAAGAAACATACTCTTGCTGCTCTTGTGTAGAAAACATAAACGATTGATGCTTGATGAAAACTTACCTGCAACAAAATAAGAAAAGAAGATTAAACATATATCACAATTACTCTTTTCTAACGTGAACAGACATTTTATGTTAAAAGTAATAAAGGTAAAAGTAAACCAATAAACATCGCAACGGGACAAAAAATAGAAGCATAAAACATAAAACTAAAAGAAATAACAACCTTTTTCCCAAAATGTCACATTGCATTCGCGAGGTGATCTCTCTAAATTTTGATGTTTTTGGCGCCCCAAAGTAATTCGCCCTGACAGTCCTAAAAAAGGCAATGCTAGTAAAAGCAATGCGCGAAACGCAAACAAATCTCGTGCTCGCAAAGTCGTTTTCGAAATGAGATTCGATATTTAAATGACCAATTGGTTTTTTGGCGCGACTCGTGTCAAACACGCGCAGGTGGAGCAGTGTCGGGCAGTCGCTGCGGGCGCCCGGCATGCGGTAATCCTATCGCGTTTGAACCGAACCGCACCAAACATTAAAAAACGGCGAAAATGACGTTTCCAATTTTCTACTGCTGCCCCCAGGGCGTTTTCATTTTATTTGCCCGCCGTAGGCTCCGATTCGGCTGTCACGCGCCAATCGGTCCAGACCTAGCTATATTTCACTGCCATCAAAAGAATCTCGCCCCTGAGGTGACTTTATTAACGAATAATTCCAAAAGGAATTTCTCAAGAAAATTAAGGAATTTCCGCGCTTTTTTGATTTGCTTTCTTTTCTAACAGACGAGTTGAGTCGAGGGTTTTTGCCCGCGTTTTAATATTCGCCGGAATGCCGGGCGGCGTGTTTGCGAATTAGTTTATTAGAAATTTCGCATCAAATATCCTGTTTTAGAAATACCAATAAGTTTTGACGGTCCAATATTGTGAGGGAAGGTTGTATTTTATTATAAATTAATCGGTGAAAAATTATTTTTTGGGACTTTCGGCGGCTGACACGCCTGATTTGAAATTCGTGTTTGGAAAAGCAACGCTTTTTTAATTTTACGCACTTTGTTCACGATTATCAAAGCTGAAATTTGGAGCATTTTAGAATGTGAATATTGAAAACTTTGGTAAAATTGATTATTCAAAATTTACAATGCTAACCACCAATAATGACTATATTCGTCTATTTCAAACGTTCAAGCCAATTCGTTGTTTGGCGCAAATTCATTCATGGAATTTGAAATTTGAAAAACATATAGATTTTATTTGTGACTATAATTGTACAGAAACAATAAGTTCGTTTGCTTTTACTTCACTTGTATCGTATTGAAATATTCAGCTTAAGGAAGGTGCAATAAATCTAGTTCAAGCTGTGATCACTCAGGCAGATATTTGTAAATATGTCTCTCGTAACGCCAACTTTCAACACTAGCGTCGAATGAATGACGGGGCGTGTCTCAGTTCATGTAATATTCATGTCAATCCCGACTCCAACGCGTTTCGTATTCGCGGCGAAGGCGAATTTGCGATAAAATTACACCCATCTAATCATGTTACGCTGCAGGAGACAGAAAAATCGCTCCAACCGACTCCACCTCAAAATTTTCGGAGTGTTCGTTGGTGCTCATTTTTTATTCACAAACCTTTGTGCTTTTCCCATAGTTGGTATTGCGCTATTCCTCCATCTTTCGAACACTTTTAGATAATTTATTAGATGTAGAAATATCATTTTATTGGTTCTATTAAACTTAAAAAATATTGTTTGCATACAAAGCATAAAATATATTATTTCTTCATTAATGATATTATTTAAATCGGTGATATATGTAATGAGTTTTTAAATCATCATAGAACTACGATAAAGTAAAAAGTGTGTTAGTAGAATTTGTGTAGTTTCTGAGTCATTTGGATGCCAAGGCTTAATTGACATCAAGGAACGGCGTGAATAGAGCCAAGTGGACACTACGAGGTAACTCTCTCTACTTCATAAGGCACAAGTAAGAACCCACAGTAAGTACTGCTCGCATTTCTAGCAATGGCGCGCCAATACCAACTTAACTCACCTGACTGTGTACAGAAGCGCACCAAAGACCATCAATCGACTAGAACCTTTGAGTCTGCGAGGAAACATAGGCTCCCCCGCGTGTTCTACCAGCTTAATAATGGTGAGTTTTCCGAGAAACATTTTGAATCTGGTGCCTACGTCACTTTTTTTCTACCACACCACTTGCCGCTTGATGAACTTCCCTCTGCACCAACTAGACTCGTGGTGGTCCCCTATTTTTCGGCTTATATGCTCATTGCCACTGAGTATTATCAGATCATTGTGAAGAGTGTGAAGAGAGCTCTCCTTCAAAGCGGGCGATGCATTGGCGACGGTTATCAATCTTCTGGTGTTGTAAATGTCCAAAGGTGACGATGACTACTTTCCATCAGGTAACCCGTTTGCCTTATTAGATTTAAGTAAAAAAAACTTGAACAACAATTTCCAAAGCATAAGAGGAAATAAGTACAAAAGTTGAGACATTCTCGTATACACATTTCAAAAACTTCCGTAACAAAACGTTGAAAAAATAATACGTGTGTCCCAAAGTTTAAGCTCACACAAAGTTTAAACAAACCAGAGAAGCAAAACAAACCTATTCAAATCAAGCAACGGAACATAGACATCGGTGATTCCCGGCAAGTCAGACGGAAATTGAAATAAAATAATTCTACCGTTGTCGGCGGTACATATTACAAAAGTTTGGACGCTCGGCTCACTGGGCCGTGAGGTTTTCTTTGCTACACACTGTTTTCACTCCTATTTGTAATTGAGAGTTGGTTCGGTTGTTCGCGGCTTACAAAAAACACAGGCGTGAGAACCGCACCGACCGCGTCCACTTAGTCCCCTATATACCGATGTACATCTGTTTCTGTTTGTTCGACACGAGCTTATTTAATACCCTGTTGGAATCCCTCCACCCATACATTCAATATTTGTTTCATCATATCTTTGTCATACGCGCGGATTTTATATAATTCCATTTCATTTTCGGCGAACTTTCCCCATTTTATTTAAACAGATTCAATTTGGCCGTTATGAATTCGTAACGTTATATTGTGTGCGCTATTGAAATGGGTGTTTTGTTCAGTTCACGTGGTGTCCAATTAATCTGCACTACATAGAGTACGACCATATTCACCCTAAACGAGGGTCGAGCGCCAAACAGGAACAAATACGCACCAACGGAACTGCACAACATCGGCGCCTAGAACAATGTAACGCTAACAATCTATTGTCCCGGGGGCGGCTAATACAAAATGAATATACAGTACACATTCTCATTCACAACACGGAAACCACAAATCTGCTTACCGCTCAGATTTTCTATAAAGCATGATTAAAGTTGGTACACGTAGGCGTTTTGTTGTGAAAATTGAAAGCTTGGCGTATTGGTGTTTTCGTAGAACGTAGTTCATAAGTTATATTATCAAAATATGTTTCATGAAACTAACAGTAATGTGACATTGAATTAATAATTGTATGCCACAGTTACTATTTTTGATATTTTGTTCCCAAATGAATCGTGAATATGGTCAGTTATAATTAAATTTTCTTAATTATTATAATTATATTGTTATGGAAATTTGTAAATTGGATACAATACTTCACATAAATACTAAAAATGAATAAAAATAACTGGAAGTACATTTTGAACCACGTAAATTTATAGTATAATTTTATAGTATAATTTAAAATAAATAAATAGTAAATCATTTTATATCAAAACTCATTACGATTATAAATTAAGGAAATTTAATCGTGCAGTCAATTTTAGACTATAAATTACTGTATAGATTCTGGTTTTCATTACATACCATACATTATGCTTTTACAAAAGAAAAATCAGATTCACTCATAATTCGTGTATTTATTTATTCGTGAACTTTATTTGTCATAAAACACTTTCTATGAATCGATGTACAATTATTTGTAAGAAAATTATCAGGCTATTTTAGACGTTTTAGTTACCTTAACACCGTATATATCAGTTTTGACTCAATACAACCTTAGAGTTAATAACCTGTCCTCGTCTCCTTAATCTTTAGGGGATATAGATATGATATACGTATCCAATATCGATACGTACAGACGTCCTTCGACTGTGTCTTCCTTGTAATTATAGGGGCTTAATTGATTTGCTTTGTATGCGGATTAGCAATTAATTAGCGTGTAATGTTAGACACGCGCTTCCAATGACTGAGCACGTCTTATGTGCTCTTGTGTGAAGCTCTTGTTGAAGTGATACTAAGTTTATAACTTATTTCGAGTGTGGTTTCGAAGAATTCCTTCAGAAACTTTTTGCTGAACCTGTAATCGTTTTGATGTTTCAACATGATATTTTACTTTCATCGTATAAATAAGTAGGAATTAATATAAATTCTGCAATAACGTCGCACATAGTTTTAAACTCTGTTGCATCCAATACTTAACAATTAAAATAGGCTTAACAGGTGGTAGAACCAGTGTAATTCTACCGGGCTTACCACCGCCACACGTAGTTCTAGCGTGAAGCAATTCTTGCGTTTTGCTGGAAGAGTGTGGTTGCTGGCTCACTTATATATGAGGCGACCATCCTAGCCCTCAGGAATAGCAGCAACGCATCCGTGATCAACTTCAGATAGAACTCCTGTTATATATTAAGTTACTTACAGATGTCCATGGGCAACGGTGCAAAATTACCATCAGGTAGACTGCATGCTCGTTTGCTATTTCAGTCAGATAAAATAATAATAATTCCACTCATACATTTTATATTAATTTAGTTATTCTATATCATTCAGAGTAGATGAACTTTTAAGGGCCTTAACTAAGAGAAGAAAAGGCCATCAATTATATGACGCAACATTCAAGGTCAATGTTTCATTACTACACAAAACTACCCCGTCGTTACAGAAAACATTAACATCTTATTGTTTCTTCGTGGAATGACCCGGAAAAATGGACATTTATATATTTCGATCCCGACTCTGTTCACGACTTAATTACAATAAAAAAAATCGATTGAATCTATCATATCTTTGTCTGTAGGGTGTGATAAGGGATTAGGGCTCTTTATCCCTCATGCGAGCTTAAGTTTGTGTGCGAATTTTATCCGAATATGTATCAATTATTTCATATCATTCCAAAGATATGAGTGTTTTTACTGTCATGCGTGCCGCTTGCATGCGTGACTCACTTTTGAACGTAAACGTGCGTGACAGGAAAATAATCCTTAATCGTTACTGATATATTTGTGGCTAACTAGTTAGCATTCCTAACATAAACGATTGCCTATTTCCAATTATCATTTACGACCATAAAAACCACACGACACATGTAAAGCTTCTAATTAAACAATGCATGCCTTAATCTGATCGTGAAGCACAAACGTTCACTTTTACACAGCGTTCATAAAACGTCTTAATCTAGCGTCTGCTACGACTAATTGGCAATTAATTACGAGCCAGTTTGTCGTGCATGTGTGCGATAATGAAGCATGTTGTGACCTCGGGTGTTTACGTGGGTTCTAAGTTCTATACCTGTCGAATATTATATGTAATTTGAAGGAATTTATTGAAGATCGTACCTTGAGGTGTCGGTATTGAATAGCGGTCGGTGTGAATGTCGTAGGCGGCGACTAAGGGACAAAATTTTGAAGATGGGCAGGAGCGTCTTTCAGTGTAATACCATCACCAAGTTCGATCATCAACGCATTATAGACAAAATTTCCAGGCACGAAATTTTAGATTTTTTTACATTGATTATTATTTAAATATTATTTTTTCATATTTATTATTATTATTGAGTATTTCAATTGTTAATTATTACATGCTTTAAAGGAGGAAAAATATCATGAGGAAACATAAAAATAGTTATGAAGTTATGCAATTTTTATTAATTCACACTTGGCAAGTGCAATGGATGAACGTTTAAACATCTTTTAGGTTGACGTAGCACTCATGCCCAGGATTGGGGCTGTAAAGGGGTGATGATTATATTAGAACTATATTAATTTTGGTAAGTTATTGAATTGTCAGTGGTACCACCGCATTGTTCGGCTCCAGAGGTCTTATTGCCGCGATTATAGGACTAACCTTACTTAAGCTTGCACACTTATCCATGGGCTATAGTGTCTACCATCAGACTTAAGGTCTGATTTTCTACTTCCCTTTTGCACAAAAAATACACACCTAACGTCTGCGTCAAGTGGAATAGTAAACATTGCTTACAATACCGTCTTATTGCACAAAAGGCTTTTTCCGGTGGAAAATATTTCTCAAACTAGTACACAAGGTGTGGTCCGCGTTCCCATGAATAAATTCATACTATTATGCACCTCTGGGTTTGGTTAGTACACTTTCTTGCTTTCTTTGGGATTGTCGAAAACTGCTTCTCCGTTACGTTTTTACGTTTCAGCGAATGGATGTTTTGGTTTGTTTGTGTTTATTTATTCGTATTGGTTTGTTTATTTTTAATTTTCTAGTGGATTTATTATTAATGAGATTATTAGATAAGCTTTTAAGTTATTGTACAGTTCCATAAAAATACCCTTAAGGTTTTTGTACAGTAAACAAACACTTCACCCGATAAAAAATATTGAACATGGTCTATGACCTTCTCTATTCTCTATTCTCTTCTATATTCTCGTATGATCATTGATCTAAGAAAAATATTTTCGTTATTATTTTGATGAAATAAATTGCAAGTGTATAGCTATTTCACGGAAGAATAAGGAATTATCTTAAAAAAATAAATGTGCCTACTATACTCTTATAACTAAAAGCAGAATTTGTTGAAGAAATCGTACCAGTTCAAGTGAACTATTACTTGAAATTTATGTCTCATATATATAAATTAACAAAATTATAATTTGAAAAGCTCAGTCTCTCTCTCATTAACAGAAAGTATTGTGCTATCAAAAACAATTGCGTAAATAACGGCCAAATTCATAAAAAAAACAGACAAATTAAGAACAGTATAATATCAAAGACAGGCGATGACATAAGTGTATATCCACAAATCCTGCTCCACATTCCGTGTCTCTGACCCGCTTGGTTTATATACAAATCCCGACACGGAACCATTCGTATTCATTCCGCTCACTTGACCTTACAGTTTCATGAGGATTTCCTTGCACACAAATATGCAATTCACAATACGTCGCTATTTTTGTTTTGTGTCATTTTGAAAGAGTCTCAATAGTTTAAGAGGTCTGGATTCTCAGAATTCGGCCCTTATTCACATAAGTTTTGGTTGGATTGAAGTGTCACATATGTGAAATGGTTTAAAATGTAATATTTTATTACGTCAATATAAAAAGTAGCATTACTATGTTTTTTTTCGGTAATGTAAATATTTATATTATACACAGCAGAACCCGTAATGTTTTGATACCGTAAGCCTTTACATCTATTTCTGCACTGACATGGGACGTTTCAGGTTAGTCCTCGAAGATAGTAACACAGCTGTGGTCAATTACAGACGTCGATTGATGACAATAGCCAAATACAATTATGTGGACTACATAATCTGCTGAAGACTATGTTATAAAAAAATCAAAGTCAAAATTAAATCTGCTTGGTTAAAACATTAAGCAAAACATATATCAGAAGAAAACATCTAGTAACCTTCTAAAATTG
>DWLI01003285.1:0-11986 GCA_018249915.1 Cecropterus dorantes dorantes
GTGCCCAGCTGTGGGATGACAATGGGTTGACGGACGGACGCTAGATAGATAAGTACACTGCTTCATTAATAGTCTACGTAATGTTAGGTAACTGTTTCAGGACAAGGACATCTGCAACTTGTTCTAAATAGGATATGGATTGAAGCCAGTCGTACCGTCACGTACCAAGAATGCGGCCAATGACAATACAATACGAAGCCTTTGAATGTCACCTTACTTTTTATCTTCACTTTGTTTTACTAATAGTACCTTATTGACAAATATTTCTTAAACAAAATCTTTGAATTCGAGTAATTTCATATACTTACATATTCTTTTATATACTTCAGTCAGAAATTATAAGATAAATGTAATCCACATACGAGTATTTTTATAAGCGATTTTAAACGAACATTCATCCATCCAATATAATGTGGTTATCAAATCTAGACAATTGGAATCCCGAAAATATTTTTTCTAGGATTGCTATGTATATAAAATGAGTCCTGAGTTAATGAAATAAAAGGCGGAGGTGATACATTGCCCTTGAATCAAATAGAGTTCCTAAACCTTTAAGAACCAAGGAGAATAGTCGGATATCAAATTTCTATTATGTCATCTCTGTCCGTGAAAATGGGAAACACGAATGTTATCAGGAAAGTAGGTAGAAAAACTAGTGGAATGTAATTTTTAACCCGATATACAATGCGGCCAATGACAATCCAGTGTGAAGCCCTCCAATGCCGACATACATTCGCGCGCTCGTAAAGGTATTACTCGTCCATCATTGTAACATAAAGTCGCAGTGAGGTGACGTGTATTGAGTACAACTGAAATTGAAGTAGATGTTTTTGTAGTATATACATTGAACACAACATTGTCACATCGAGAACATTTTGATTTGAAGCTTACAGGGCAATAAAGTAATAAAACTGAAGAATGTTTCTAGTCAAATTCTACGCTCGGTGTTTTATGGCATCAACGTGAAAATATAAAAAATAGATTATATTTTGATATATTTGGATTCCCTAATAGAAAATAAAATTTGTATTAGGGTATCCAAAAAATATGAGGTTCCAAAACAATATAAAAATATTGGTGTATGTTTGTCCACGCATTTCTCCGAAAATATATTCGAACCATTCTTTTTCATGGCCTACATTTAATTCAACTAAGAAAACTGTGTAATTTTATTAATATCTGTTTAGTACTTTTTAATAAAAAACAACTGACTAATGAAAAGTAAAAAAAATTACGTTTACATTTTATAGGCAGCATTTAAGATCAACATTTTAAGGATGTCTATTAAAATACATGACATTGTGTCAATAAAAAGACAAAAGCAGCGAACTGAGTATACGATTATCATTTAACATTTTTCTTTAAGTTATACCTTAAAACATCACAATTTTATGTCTTTTTTATTCCAATCGTAGAGGTCACGAGAGAAGTTCGCGATAAATTTACGTTAGTGGGAAAAACTAAGCGACTTTGCAATGCACTGGAAGTAAAGTTATTTTTAGTTTTTTTAGTGCGGCGATCATCCAATTAAGCAAGATCTTCTCGGGGTTCATCACGATAGAAGTTAATACATCAAGTCATTGGCATATCGCTAATATCTTGAAGCGGACCGCCAACGCCACTTTACCTTTACTCGGCCTGACGTAGATTAATGGTCGCTAGTTTGTTGCGGTGAATGTGAAATGTGTAACAATTTGTGACAACTTTAGTGTGCGCCTGTGTGCTACTTTAAACATGATGAATTATGAGGAGAGTAAACACAGTTTTGAGCTTTTAACGGCCAAAAAGCTTGTGGTCCAGTTTTGTTAGTCTTCGACGCTCGGTAATGTAATTCGACAAGCGTCACGCTAATTTCAAACTTTATTCGTAACTTTAAGTCCAGTGAATTCAGACGTTTCATTAAAATACGTAAATATAAATTAATGTCATATTATTGTTATGAGTCGTATGAACCAGAAAAAGTAATAGTATGTTGTTTATTTAAATTAAAAAACGCGTATTAAGTATTACGTATAAACCGAACATAATAAATCTAGTCCTATTTTGTCAGGGTTTCCAAAGCAGAAATTGTACTTAGTGGCTGCTCATACGATATTATTTGGTCACTATCGCCCACAATGCTATCGAAGTTTATTACTCCATATTAAATTTTACGTCAAACTCAAATAAAGTATTCCTAAAAACTCAGTTGGAACACTCCATATTAATTAGTGTAATCACAATGACATCTCTGAGACTAAAGTACATGCCAGAAGTTACAGGAAACATTTACAAGTATGTAAAATACTGAATTGCTTACATATTCATGTGTTTTATTGAATAGATAATTGAAACTGAATTTAATCACCAGTCAGTCTCTTTTAAAAGTGAGTTTCTGACATGTTCAATTTAGTCTGATTGATTTGACAGCGATCCTCGGTTGATACACGCTGATAAACCCAATTTGGTGCGTATTTGAACAGATACATTGACTAAAGCTCGACATATCATGCTCGCTCAACCACTTCGAATAATTAAACCGGTATGTTTATCGGCTCGAGTTATGATTCGAAACACTAATTTATTTGCTATCAATATAGATTTTAACGTTAAATAGTGAAAGTACAATTACAAATAACACTAAGCTTGACATCTAACATTCGTCACATAGTTAAGTTGTTAACATAACATTTATGTGCGTACGTGCAAAGTATTGTAAAATGTTTGCTACGACAAATCAGGTTTATACTGAAAGCGTACTTTTGATTAGGCATGCATTATATATAAATGATGATTGCTAATCTGTGACCAGCTGTGGACATTATTATTAATGTATAAACTCTGTTTTATTTTTACTACAAGGGGCTAAAATAATGAAGTAAATAAATATAGAAATAATACAAGATAAAATAAATATTTCTCCTTTTGTATTTACGTACACGAGTATGTGTCTACGGCAAAATGTAGATATCTATCCATAAGGTGATAATATATCTGTAAGGCTAGTTGGGATAACACCGGAGAAGTAAAACCATATGATTGAAATTGTAACGGCGACAATTATATCACGCCATGAAAATTCTTACGTATCCCTATATGATAAAGCATTTTTATAGAAAAGGCCTAATTTGGCTACAATTTTAGTCGAACTTACCTTATTAAATCGATGTACGTGTATGTGTACTTGTATTTTCAAGTACACATACACCCAACTTGTTAATAGAGTTAGTATACTCGTATTTCGAGTGGAGAGAGGTGCCACAGCTAAACGAATTCCTAGGATGAAGCAGTTTCGTGATACGGTGGGAGGATGTGGATATCGGCTGACTTATATATGAGGCGACCATCTTAGTCTTTAAGAGTCACAACGTATCACCGTGCATATAATTGTCTCGAAGTAGATAGAATCTTTGTTTTATATGGAGTTGATTATAGAAATTATCGATGGCAGCAGATGAAATACAAACAGATACACTGAATGTATGTTTGCTACTTTATTTTTACTTATTAGTTTTTTTGACTGGGATTTAATCGAATAATCACGCGTATGGAATGCTAAAATGGAAACCATTACGCCATACGGTTTACAAAGAAATAAAACGCTATCCTGTAACATGTATATACCTATACACACTGTAATTTCGACCATCACTTACGAAACTTAAAAATGTGCTGCAGGGGACGAAAAGTAAGTTTACGTTTATGAATCACGTTCAAGATTACTTAGGTTTACAAATTTGGCTCCGATCAAAGATGACTTAACACTTATTTGCATACGTACCGATGGTGCAGGTCTATTGCGACATGTGCCAAAACAACGCACCCAAAAGTTGTTCATGGCAACACAGCAATTTACTTGACTACTATAATTTGCACAGAAAATAGGCAGGTTAGTAATTTCTGTAAATATTGCGTGCTATGGTAATATTATATTGTGAGCGAAATAGTAGTCGAACATAACAAACAAATGTTAAACAAAATCTTCAGCATCGTAAACAACATTACAATAAAAAACCCGACTTAAAATGTTTTTTTTTTTCATAATAATATTAAATTAAGTTAACGCTTCTAAGACTTTTTGTCAAATTTTCGAGTAAAATTTCTTTTGATACCCATATTGTTGTTATTAGTAAACAAAGTCCCCCCCCTTCCTCCTACTTTCTAGGCACCATTTTTTTAAATTATATAGCCTAAGTCACTTTCCACACTAGTGATATGTCATACGTCTCAATCCGTCAAGCCGTTTAGGCTGTAGCGCGTGCTAAAGAAATGGACATACATACATACAAACGAACATACATACAAATATACACGCATACAAATGTACATACGCTCGAAAAAGATTACCCTCCTTCTGACGCAGTTGGGTAAAAAGCAATATAGCAGTATAGTGGAGAATGCTCCAGGAATCTTTCAGTTGAGGAGAAAGGACGCTCTGAAGTGGAACCCACAAAGGGTTTTAGTCAAATAAAGTAGCAGTTTTACAGCAAGTCTTAAAAATTGTAAAACACAACACAGGCTTTAAATATATCTTAAATACCACATGTATTAAAAGATTAAAACAATCTATTTATCTTTGTTTCCTTCTGCACCGTCCTCACTGATTTCTGCATTACCTAAAGGTCGACTTTTAGAAAGTAGTATTAAGAACTCTAGTATACAAGTAAAAGGTAAGTTTAAATAAATAAACTTAAATACAGTCTTAAGACTCCTACGCCTATTTTTTTGAAATTTACAGTGTTGCACACTATTTTAATATACATATTAATTTATATATGTCTCGGTGTGGCATTCAACGAACTTGCTACAATATAGTAGGTACACTGCTCACTTCGGCGTTCAGGTACACGACTGCTTACAACACACTCTGGTAGGTAGGATAATGACTTCTGCACAGCTGAACTCTGCAAATAAAGTACAAAGGTAACTGTGACATACATTCAAATTACTTGGCAAAGCTCCTCGTATTTTGTACAAGTAACATTAAATTTGGTTTAATATATTTATTTCGATAACAATATTCTGATTTGTATTGCGATTGCTGTAGCAGCAGTTTTATGAGGTTGTGCGATATATTCTCCACTCTATATTTTAAATAATTAATAGGTCTTATATATTATATTGGGCAGCTTACAAACGACCTAAGGAAAATTCTGGCATAACTGTTAAACCACTTGTCAAAAATGCATATCGCAAAACCTTTTCCCTGTTACTTCATAAGCTGAGCATGAGGTGTTTCAGAAGGACAATCCTTAATATTAACCCTAAAAAATTCTTAAATGATATTATTTAAAGAAGTTACAGTATCAGAGATTAATCAATGGACTTCGTACGTTATTATATTTCGATTTTAAAAATACAGAAACAAAAGTTCGTTAGGATTTATAGGTATAGAATAAGGAAGAATCACAACGTAAGAAACCACTTTACTGACTAACAATATTCACGTCAGCGCTCATAAAACTTCTTGGCAACACACTTGTATTTTCGATAATGATTTCTGCTCTAGTAATCTACAAATAGAGCGTAAGAGTGTCAATAATACGATAAAAGAATAATACTCAAGTAAAAGTACTCAATAAATTAAATCATTTGAATACTTACCCAATAGTAATAAAAAAAAATCCGCGTTCTCATATTTTAAGGACATTTTATTATGACATTGAGGATTAAGATATTTCACGAGAGTATCATGGGCATACACAAAAACGAATACGAATAAAAAACACTCAGACTCAGAATAGAAACCTAAATTCATCATCCAGATATCTGTCTGGCCGGAGATCGAACCTGGAACCCTCTGTATTTCACACGATATAATAACCGCTCCACAACGCATATCGTCAGACTATAGAAGAAGGAAACGAGCTTGTAGTCAAACTAATATTAAGTTGTAATAAGATGGTTAAGCCTTTTAGTTCATAAAATAGAACATGTATTTACTTAATTAAATAAGAGACAATTTTATTACTACTGCTATACATTTATACGCCCAACATAGCAAGGTCTTTCTGTAATTCTTGTGGAACTACTTCGTGTTTCTGTTTTCAAAACCTTCTTGTATTCTGCATATTTAATATTTTGCCATCACTTTATATTTCGTTCTAAAAACAAGCCTTCGCGCTCGTGACATCCCTTTAACGAGATTTGTACAAACTCGACAGGAATCACAAAAGCTATAGGGAAGAATTGATCTTAAAATATTAATAACATTTTATGAATTGTAAATTACTCTAAATTTGGAATCTTTACAAAGCTTTCATCGTACTTATATGCATGTCGTTATGGGTTATATTTTTACATACAACGCATACGAGGCCTTCGGAAACTTGCACAAGCAGTATTATTAGATTTTCTTAGTTATAACTTCATTATCTATTACTGATCAACTGATTAGACCAGTTATTACCTAAAATAATAGGAACTAAGAGTGTTTTAGGGGTTTACGACTCTGGTCGATTATGATTTCGTAAATTTCAAATATATTTGAGTATATTATAAATAACCCTTGCTTATCACTACCACGTTATTTGTAAACCACGGTTACTGCTGAAATGAATTTATTGTCTCTAACTTATCCTACCTCTACGCCTATACCTGAATGAATGAAATTCTCAAAGCATTTCATTCGGCAAACAATATTAAAATTAACTGATACTGCTACTATTAAAATTAATCGTAATAACTTACGTACGTACGTCCGTATATAACTGTGTAATTGTATTTATAACGTGTATATTATATTTATCAAATAGTAGTATCAAATATTACAACTTAAATTTGAATATGTTACCTAATTTAATTAAGCTAGGAGTGACTGGAAAAGAATATTATTAGAAATTATATCCGGCTTTTATAACCCTTAAATTATAGTGTATCTTAAGGTGATTCAATAGCACTTACACGAATAAACTTGAAATAAAACATACTTATCGTTTTTATACTTTAATAATTATCCTAAGAACCGTACTCACTCGAAATCGCTCCGTCCAAAATTGCCTTCTAATTCAATTAATTCCAAAACCCTATTACTAACTTGTAATAACGAAACTCGCCAAATAAATTGCTTTATAGTCATTTTGAAGACTAAAATTGTTAGTCGCTTATGAAATAGAATAGAAAATGGACTTATCATATAATCAACAAATTACCTATATTTTTACCTATCTGCGACAGAAAGAGAATAACGTTGTTTGAGCGTATGCAATTATAGAGGAAATAGTCATTTTCTTTCAAACGCCCTACATTAAAAACTGCTTGATAGATTTCTTTTATATGAGGTGTCGTTAGATACGTCTCAATTACAGGAAATGCATAAAATTTTTGAATACTATAAATGCAAATAAAAGGGGGATAAGGGACAATATTTGTTATTATAACGTACAGACTTGTCAACACGGACTTTTTGAGAGTACTACTTCATAAAGTTTATTTAGTATGTTTTTTTTTGTAATAATTATGCAATCCACTTGATGGTTAGTTGTCACTGCCGCCCATAAACATCTGTAGCCATTACTGTGTAGAACAGCGGTTCTGTCTAAAGCCGATAGATAAGTGGCCCCTGTTGAGAAAAGAAGAGATCGCCTTATATCTAAATCAACCGCATAAATCTAATAACATTTTTACAGATTTTGTTCTATTTAGAATAGAATACTCTTTATTGCACACTATAATCATTAACAAAAATAACAATATCATATTTACATTGTGTTCTTATATAATTTATTTTTGTTACAGGTACTTTAATATTCCAGAGCTAACGGTAAATTGTAGAGTAAGTCAGTAGAACTTTTTTAATAAGTACCTAAACAACAGCAATAGAATTATGTTGCTACAGTAAAGATAACTTAGGTTGTGGCATAGTAATAATAAGCATAAACCAATTTTGCAACCTTATAATATTATCATGCATATATAAATGTAATCAAACTTAATCTTAATGTAAACTAAATCTAAATGTAAAGTAAATAAATAATGTTTATTAGTTTACCTAAGTTTCTAAGTGAAATAACATTTTCATTAATTAATTACATTACGGGTAAATCCCAATAAACCGTCGCTTACAGATTCAATTATTTTTTGAATAAACTAAATTTCAATTTAAACCAAGATTTATTTACCTATTCATTAGCATCGCAAACTTTTCACTGGCGCGGCGCCGTCAATGAAAATATGTCACGAAAGAGCGTTTTCCGATCCAAAATTGAATAAAAAAGTATTTGTATACAAAGTGGGCAGATAATCGATGCTGTTGAATATTTCAAAGAGGTGGAACGTGATGAAAATAAACATGTATATTACCGACTGGTCCCACCGCAAACTGGGAAACGATATTAAAAGTTTAAACTGGTTATTTCGGTTTGTAGATTAAATCTTAATAGATACGGCTTTTGTTCCATTACTTTAATATGCGCATTATTCAGCATCTGTTATAGTCGTTACTTTTTAGTTTACCTTGACTTAAACTATACTAACACGACAGTTTATCAACAAAATCTATCGTATTTATACACAAATAAACAATTCAAAAATTTCCATTTATGAACGAACCCCTTAAGATGCATTGCTCGACATAGGCCTTATTCACTAATTGTTAGTGTTTTGCTAGTTGTCACCGCTCGTCGCATGCATGTTTGTGACCGCAGGAGAAGATGTTACACCCAAAGATTACGCTGCCCAAGACCTGGGTTAAGTCTCTTAGTCGAATTCTTTGACATTTACAGAAAGAGTAAAATACAGTGGCCCTATTTAATCCAATCTAAACAACGTATTTTAATTTCAAATATGCAATTGCAGAATTTTAGCAGCATGGTGTAGTACACTTTAAGTCTCCCAACTGCCGGAAGAGGTTCTTGGCCAGCAGTGGGATATTAACAGCTTTAACAATAGTTTATGATAAAAACTAAGTAATTATGTAATAAAAAGGTTTGAATTTCTTGTTAAATAGAACCTAAATGACAATTCGGAAGTGGTGTATATAAAACCCCAACAAATTTATTCTTTACTCGTTACCAGTGGAACAACCGCCTAAACTCGGAATCGTGTCGGTATTATCGTCGGTGGCATCTTTTCAAAGTCATTTCAGATTTATTTTGTAAAAAGTATTACAATATTTTTAATTTTTCATCTTCATTAAAATTAAGAAAAATAATTTTAACCTAATCTACAGCAGGTTGTTTCAGATGTACACAGCAATTTATTTTTGTTAATTTAATAGTTCCTTATGTTAATGTTAATGTCAAATAAGTAATAAATTTGTTAATGTCAAATAAACATAATTTAAGTACTATTTGTGATAGTCATAAGTATTTTTAATGCAAATTGTAAAATAAGTAATAACAACGTATGGCACTTGTTCACGGGATGCGACGCGCCCGCCCGCCATATAATTCTTAAACAGCACGAACCGGCCTCCCGTCAAAATATCGTCTACGGATGTCGCGGTTGTGTGATGTAACCACGCTTCAAAATACATTTGTGTGAGTGAACCAGGTTATTGATTCATGGCGGTAGATTTATGCCTGCCCTCTTGCTCTTAATGAAAACTACGACAGAGCAAGAGGGACATAGCTCACCTGGTTGCGAGTATGCACCCACGTGGTTAAAATACCGGTACACGTCGAAGTTTTAAAGCAAAGTAAAATTTTAATAAAAACCGGTCAAATTTTTATTCCAAACATTTTTAATGAATATGAAAAATGTTCAATGTACAGAGAAATGTTGTAGTGTGCAAACTCTAAACGGAGTAAGAAATGTTTACACTAGAAACCGTTCCACTATTCCCTGATGCCCTGAGCGACAAAGCAATCACGGTATCATAGCAAATAGTCTAAACGGGTAATTAGTTTGTTCTACCGTTAGAGGCTACGTAACCCCGCCTTACCTGGGCGCTTTAAACAATGAATTCCTCGCCCAACTTATTGAGCTCTGTTATACTAATTTACAACAAAAGAAACGATCCCATTAATTATTAAAGGAACCGTGAATTGTGAGATATGTTTCAGTTATAAGAATTAATGTAGTCATTTTTGAATACCTACTACCAACAAGAGATTAAACGACAGCGAAGGGGTAGGTATAAGAAATAAATCTTGAATGGATTAATTTTAAGAGGATTCCCCCCAATGAAATATCTAAAATGACTTTGAAAGACCATTAAGGGTGTTCTGTCAATAGTATGATTATTACCATTTATTTATTAATCAAGCGTCATGGAAATTTTATCAATGAAAATCGTTTGTACTATAATTTATCTTACAATATTGTAAGCATGAAACAGAATATTTGAGCTGATAAGGTCTTGATACTTTCACTAAGTCTTAGGTGGCCCTCATCCATAATTCGCAACAAATTAGCAGTGCTTCGTGTTGGCTTCATTTCACAAATTCCTCACTCTCGTAAGTTCTGGAGAACATTAAATTTTCACGAAATTGCTTTCAAAACTTTTCCTCTCTCAATAAGCCTGAACTCAATTTCCGAAGCCATACTTTGGATCACATAGTTGCTTGTTGTGTATTAATTACCACCTGGTTACATTCTTTCTTTATTACTGACTTTTATTCAACCTGCTTTGTGAATATCGTACGTAGGTACTAGCAGATCAAATAACTTCTGATGTAAGCCACTTAATGATTCAGTAAAAAAGTCGAATTGTAACGGTGACTTTATGACGCCGCTTAATGTAACTCAAACGTGTACAGTGTACACATGAAATGATTATTTAAAAAAATATGAATATTTTTCGCGTCATTTGTTTACCGACAGGTATACTTGTGGGGCTATAAACGGGATATAAATATATATTACAGGCTATAAAACGACCACTCATTATAAATTGTGTACGAGTTTGGTTCGTAATTAAACTGAAAAATCACGACTTTCACCGAAATTAATAACACATTTGTATTTGCCGTGATTACAGAAAATATATTGCTTTTCATGATATGAATTTTCATTTGCCAATAATGAAGTGCAAAATAAATAATTAGCGTCGAAAATTAATCGCGGATACTAAAACGGTATGTTATTTCACTGTAAAACTTTTATATTTTATAAAGCCACCGAAAACCACGGTTTCGTAACAGTTTCCTAAATGAAAATATATAGCTATTAATAATTTGGCTGTTTCATATCGCACGTTGCGGTTTGAGCTCGTTCGCTGGCCACTTTATCCGGGTGTCAGAATTGAAAATGAGCCGGTTCCGTAAATGGACTATTACCTCAGTTCGTAACATTCGGGGCGGCCGGCAGCCCTACGAATATAGAGCCAGCCGAAGTTGCCTTAATAATTCAACAGTGCAATGCTTTTACAAAACCTGTCGGCGTCAATCCTAATTTAGCGCCGCCGATCGGGCCGCTTTCCGAAAGTGTCGCTAGACAAACCTAATGGAACTCTCCTGTAGTCTACTGAATTTCACCGATGCAAATCTAAAATAACCTATTTGATGCAAGACAGAATTAGAATCGTGCTAAACTTTAGTTATTTAATTGAGAGATGTAAAACATTTCAATATTAAATAACTATTCCTGCCTTGTTATATATGTGTTGTCATGGTTTTTTTTACATTTGCAATAAGTTAATGCAATTTAAATAAGTTTGCTTTTAACAGCACATTCATCATGAATATAATATGCTAATCATTGCAAAACCTATAACAATTTAAGTAATATACATTTATTACAATTTACTGCCTCCACATTAAACACAAAGCGCTGCGGCCAGCGTTCTCGAGTCCTGGCAGAATGCATGTCTTAGACGCTTAGAGTATTAATAATTCATTTCAGCTATTATATTATTTCAACTACGTTATTTTTTTCGTTTTAAACTGAGTAATAAGCAATAAGTAAAAAAAACTATATTTCTAATTCAAGATTAATTTTATGTATAACATTTTATAATGTCATAACAATAACTAATAAATAATCGTAATAACAATAACGATGAGATATTATGCTACAAAATTTGCTAGTGTTTTAAGCTTAGTTAGGAAACACAAATTTGTTTCGT
>DWLI01003286.1:0-11986 GCA_018249915.1 Cecropterus dorantes dorantes
GACCTTAACATATGACCTGTAAATATTAAAAACTTATTGACTTTGATTTAATAAAAATATTCAAATAGTTATTAGTAATTAAGTAAAGAACTAATATCAAAGGTTATTGAGCATTGTCACTCGGTATTTCATTGTTATTTGTTAAACGAAATACGTTCAGAGGGAATCGTTAAGATACAATATACCAAATCCCTTCTCGTGCCCTATGGTGCCATACCATGTTATATCGTTTGGTATCGTAGGTAGTTACTAAAGGACACATCCAGAAGGTGGACAGCAGCATCTTCCTGCGTGTTTGGCCAAAAACTCTCAATACCTTTGTTCAGCAGTGAACGTTAAAGAGCTGATGGATAGATCTTTAACCCCTTTTAATAACGCATTCAACCCTTTAACGGCGGGTAGAGAAATCAAACAAGTTATAGCGGTATATAGACCGGTAATCAACGGGCGAGCTATTGCCAAACACGTTTTGGGACGTGACGGGTAATAAAGGGCGTGTTTACAATTTATATTATTAAAATTCCGGTCTTGGTATCTAAGGTACGGAGTTCGAATCTAAGGTCTCTTTTTACTCGACTGCGTCAGAAGGAGAGTAATGTTTTTCGAGCGTATGTATGTTTGTATGTGTGTATGTATGAATGTTCATTTCTATGGCACGCGCTAGAACCCAAATGGCTTGTCAGATTGTGACGTTTCATTAGAATCGTCTCAATTTGCAGAGTGACTACATTTCTATACTGATATTATAAACAGGAAAGATTTGATTGTTTGTTTGTTTGTATTGAATACACTCCGAAACTACAAGACCGATTTAAAAAAATCGTTTACCTTTAGAATCCGAAGAAGGTAGGTTCTTTAACCATGTAGGTTATTTAACCTACGTAGTTAAAGAAACTATCTACGTGCATATTTTCAGGATTTTAGCTGATTCGCTCGCGTGTCAATGTCGGGGTCATTCTTCTTCTTTTATTTATTATATCTATACTAATATAATAAAGAGGAAAGATATGATTGTTTGTTTGTTTGTATTGAATAGACTCCGAAACTACTGGACCTATTTCAAAAATTCTTAAACCATTAGAATCCTACATTATCCCTGATGAACATAGGCTACATTTAATACGAGAAAAAATGGGAATCTGCGTGAAAACTATTTAAAGATGGCTACTATTTTTATGTCCCGTAGCGAAGCACGAGTGCTTTGGCTAGTAGGCTATATAATTTAAAAATGGTGTCTGCAAATAGACAAAAAGTTTTTTATTTTAACTATTATTTTAACTAATAACTTATATTTTAACAATTGTTATTAATTTATCAAAGTGTGCGTAATATAAAGGATTAAGGGCAACACTTCACACCTATTTTGGCCTGATATCAACATTGTTAGCGCAGGACACATGCGCTTTGGAGAGTTTGGGGTCGATTAAAGGTGTCCTTCGGTGGCAGTTATCAATCTGGCGAACTGCATGCTCTTTTGGGACCTTACTTATTATAGCCATATAAAAATATTGTAAATTGTCATTAGCTGTAACGCTGAAGAAACATATCATGGGGAAAATTACAGGCACAAGAGTTATCCGTGACGTTCTCAAATCGAATAATTCGCGTTTGTACAGTTTAGTGGGTGACGGTCTAAAAATTTTATATATTACAGGTATTCATGATACTTGTAATCTTTTCCTTTATTTATTGCCGCATTTAGAACCATGCAAACTGTTTCGAAATAAAGAAGTTTAAACCGCGTTCCGTGAGTACTTTCCCGTTACACATTAAAATGTATCAATTTCGTGATAATATTAGTTTAAGGTTTAATATTTATTATAAAAGGAAGCCTAAAATATGGTTACAGTGGTGATTATTATATAATAAAATTCAAATTACGCTTTACTCAAGACTTTGAAATTGTTTTTATGATAATCACGCAATTGTATACGGAAAAGTGTTTTACAGCCCAAATAATGACAGTCTGATAATTTATTTATTATATAAGTGTTACGTATTTATTTGTTTTGTGTTATTACTTTTCTTTATTACATTTATTTTATTAATGTGAAATAATTATATTATTAAGATTTAAAAGAAAGAAAGACGCTTTCTACACTCATAGCCCCACACTAGGATTTCCTCCTGTGTCGTGGGTACCATGAACAAACAAAGACAAATACACAGTTTGTGTATTCATATTGGGTCTGAGTGTTTATTCAGACCCAGAACAGAAATCTAAATTCATCATTCAGATGTCTGTCTGGCCGGGGATCAAACCCGGGATCCACTGTGTGTCAAACCGGCATGGTGACCGCTTCGCCACGCGGGTCGTCAAAAATAATTAGATGTTTATATGTGATAGCCTGTTTTATATACAAATAACAAAAATATAGAAAAATAAAACGGGAAAATACTGATAAAAAGTATAGATAAACATTTCATTTTCATTTTTCCGCACAGAAGAAAATTTGTAAAATAATTATGAGGAAATCTTGAAAGCCTCTGTAACAACCTTTCCTCGATTTCCAATACTTTGCTACAAAAATCCTTTTTCGTTTATTTTAACGGTTTATATTAACAGGAAAGAACACCGAAAAGGTATTTTAATAAATATATTATGTTCGATTTTTGCTATTATTGTTTTTATTTAAAAATTCTTTTTCTGGACACTCTTTTCGTATGATGTTTTCACTTAGGAACAAAAGTATGAATTAAAATATGACATTATTTTTCTAATTCACTACGTAAAATAATAATAGTTATAATAATTTAAACAAATAATAAGAAATAATGTTCGAATATTTTTTTATTTATAATAATATAAAGAAAAGTCAGAATAGTAACATTTCTGATCAACAAAATAAGAACAAGGCAGATAAATAATATGATTTTGTTAATGATGACTTCATTGCAATCAGACGCATATAATGGTGGAAATCGTGTTAGTAATTAGTGAATGCGAGTTCCGACGTGGCACTAACGTAGCGCAAATGACTCTTAACATTAGTATGAGGGAAACAGCTAGGAATTTAACCTTTTAAATTATCTAGAATTAATTTGTAACCACATGATGTTTGCAAGGTATTATTGAAAATTGTCTATCGTGAACTAATAGTTATTAAAAAGCAACATCGTTTCTTTGCAACTATATACATACATATGGATTAACCTTGTGCAACCTATTTAAGTTACGATCGATATGCAAAAAAGTTGACTAAGCTAAGTATCCTCTTTTGCACGCCGTTTCAATAAATATTTACGTCCAAATGGAATCGATAAAAATATCTCTTATTACGTATTAAATTTACAAGTATGTATTATTTCATTATTATTATATTTAGATCTATTTCATAACAAGTTTATTGAATTAAGTTTATCGAATGTGTCTTTCATTTTTATTAATGTCATATACATAACTTTTGCTTATCCAAAAGTACACCTACAAAAAAATATCACGCAAACTATTTTAGCCAAAGGACCATGTGCATCGAAATTTAGGAGTTATAGATTATGTCGTAACTTAATACGAAAAAAGTGTTTTTATAATTCATTGAAGCCTGAGAGCTTCTGAAATGCCACATTCCACAAAAAAACTGTTGGTATATAAAAGTATGGTGAAGTAAGTAAAGACTCGAAATAATTTATCTAACTTCCATTAATCTCTCACACTAATGATTGCTGATCGCTATTGTGATGCATAAAATGCCTTGTAAAAACCAATCATGGCTTGATCTTAGCAACTTTTTAATGAAGATACATAAACAAAGCATATACCATCATCCATTCCATCTTACAGGAGTTACAGACTTAACATTTTCAGCGCTCTGAATACTTTCTTGATTTTTATTCGTATTTGAATATTGCGAAAATAACTATGGCACCGCATGGACATGAAGGACATATTTGATAGGACAGATATCGCACATGATTACTATTACTAATTTCTTCCCGCCGTGGAGACCAAGTGTTAACATTAAACACGAGTGTGTATGTAGTATGTATTTGACGACCCGCGTGGTGGTGCGGTCACCATACCGGTCGGACGCGCTGTGGGTTCTGGGTTCGATTCCCGGTCAGAAAGACATCTGAATGATTAATTTAGATTTCTGTTCTGGGTCTGAGTATTTGTGTATTCGTCTGTGTGTGTCCATGGCAACTGCAAAGGAGAAAATCCTAGTGTGGGGCTATGAGTGTAGAAAGCGTGTTTTAAAAAAAGGGTGTATCACTTATTTCACATCAGAAAACAACCATTTAACAGTAGCATATTTAATAATGATACAATTAACGTCCATGATAGTGCCACGCTAGTCGAACCAAGAAGAGTTGGTTCTGTCATTTTTAAATTAATCTTGAAAGATTTATAGTTCTGAAGGCACAAAGACCACACCTGTTTGTGCTTATGAACAGTAACGCTATATTTTGGTTTGAAGAAGCCAATGTCTTGAAGGGTAGCAACACATTTATCACCAATTTCAAGCATTTTAATCTTATGTAGGGTTAATTGCGCACGTGTAGGGCGGCAGTGACCACTTACCATCAGGTCGATTACACGTGGTTGGTACATATATTATCAAATATAATTATAATTCACGAAACTTCACCTTGCTGAAAATCTCATAACAGAACTTTCCACTTGAAAGAGTTAAAGAGGGGTTTATACAATGTGAAAAAAGAATTACATGAAATAAGTGTACGCTCACCTTAAATGTCCCTTCCGTTAATCTGTACGTTCTGTCTACGTTGGCCCCTCCAATCACCAGGACGTCGCCATCTACGTCGCCGATAGAGTTGCCAGCTGCTATTTGGAGAAATATAGCATTTCACGTAAAGTAATAAAACGGCCAAGTGCGAGTCGGACTAGCGCACAAAGGGTTCCGTACCATTATCTATATAACATGTCAGAAAAACGTTTATTGTCCGGAGCCTCTCTTAAATATTTATTTTATCCTTTTTTTATTGTTATAGCGATAACAGAAATACATCATAAGAATATGTGACATAGACTAAGTAGTATTTGTCAAATATTGCACGTAAGAAGTAGTGTACTATCTCAAAAGCTGCGCGTTTGAGTCGTGCAATATACGTATAAACTAAATGAAAGCCGACCACTGCCAAGTTATGTAAATATCAAATTTTCTCTGAGATTGACGTCAGTCCTAGTTTTGTCTGGGTCCTGAACCGATGGTGATAGCTGTTTAGTTTCTATATTCTGTTAATGACAATTCATTATATTTAAACAATATGCAAGAAGTTCGGTCATTTAAATTAACAGTAATGAAAACAGGACAAATTACAGAAAAAAATAATGGTATAATTTACTTTGTAGCTTACAGAATACATCTTATAAAGTATAATACAGTGCTATAATATAAATATTACATCGTTGACATCCCTAGTGTAAGAAATTCGCTCGCTTCTCACCTCGCGCATCGCTCGTTGTATGAAATCCTCTAGAATTCGGCGAATAATTTCCCTTGCTCCCCGACACTCCAATATTGGAAGCGCTTGAGCTCCCAAAATTGTTAACATTCTTCAGTTTTTGAAATTCTACGGCAATATCGGCACCCACTTTAGCGTTGTTCTTTATGAGGGCGACGTCTGACGGTCGTTAAGGAAAGAAATTGTGGCAATTAGCGTCAGTGTCATTTTAAAATCGTTACGTTTGTAAACGTTTAATTTATTGCAGAGTTTTGCTACTTTACGGGTCAAGCCATCAAGCATTTTAATGACTGAAGTAATTGGTTGGTAAATGCGATTTTTTTCTTATTGAGATACAAGATTATTCCCGTGGCTTCGCACGTTTCAGTCACGTTTAACACGGTAATTAATATCTTATATGTCGATTCAGGTCATAAACTTCTTCTGAGCCAAATTTTAGCAAAAAGTACCACTAGTTTTTGTTTCAAAGAGGAACAAACATACATACATCCTCACAAGTTTTCGCTTTTATATTAGTAAGAGTAAGATAGTAACATAAAAAAGTGAGATTAAAGGACTTTTCGATTTTTTTAAACGGTACCTTAGTAATAAGTATAATAAAAACGTATATTTTTAAAATCTTAATATCTATATTCTACAATATGTTAGAAATTAATTACATTGTTAACTATCTAAATTCTTATCAAGCCCGTAAATATTATACTGGAAGTAATTACCTAACAAAATTGTGAAGGTGAGGCGCTAATACTGAGTTCCTTTGAAATATAGGCTTCTTAGAATCCAATCAACGAAGCCCATATTCTATTATTTATAACATAATCCACTCTCCTTCCATTTTCCTCGTAAAATTGTAACCTCTTCCAAATAAAACGTTTTATGAGTTCTTGAACGAACTTTCTTTTTAGAAAGGTTGAAACATTAGGTACGTGGATTCGGTATATGACATTAACTTTAGTTATTCATGAGACATGAATTACTAAGTGTTTTTTTATTAATGCGATTTGACACTGCAGCACGATAGCAAAACGATAGTTGTGCTGCAGTTGTGTTTTTTACAGAAAGTAGTATGAAAATCAACCCTTTTCAGTACGATAATGGTTCGGTTGTCATCCGGCTACAGTCCAACTCAAATTTTACATTGTAAACGCTGTTTTAACCGTAAATAAATTTCTCAAAAGAGTTGTCGGTTACACAAGTAGAATATTTATATTGATTGCAGTGATTGTGGATTCTCATTAATAATTCCATTATTTTTTATTGTTTAGTTCTTTTTTTTAAATAATAGATACTTAAATTACAGGATTTTTAACTAATAAAGTGATTTTATCAGCTAAATTTTATCTTTAAGCTAGATTATTACATCTATCTATTATAATAATATATATAAATTAGATGGGATGTGTCCGTGTGTTACGTAATCACGCAAGAATCACTGGTCTATTAAGCTTATATATCTGGTCAGTTTCTTAGGTTTCATAGGTTTCTTTTAATTTCCATATTTTTCACTCTTTAAAGATGGCGACTTTTTTAGTGATGTCACTACACCTTTTGATTTCAGACTTTCATATTTCCTAAATTGTTCAATTACCTAAATTGTGTATGTGATTTTAGTGCTTAAAGATTTAAAAATAACAAAGAGTAGACTACTCTTTGTTATTTTTAAATACGTACCTATACTATTTTTTATTATTAACTACTATTACCATTTTTAATAAAAAGGATACTCGTATTGAGCGAAGCCCCAGCCGTGGCTTCAGAAACGGCTGACAACAGAAAAGGACTAATTTCCTTGCCACGAATACCTCGCTTATTCGCCTCTGCCAGAGCCCGGGCTATTGCTTCTTCTATTATCTTCTCTACAAAAAAAGAAACATGTCAAAATGATCACAAATGGTCGTTTAAGTTCTATCACCACGTAATTTATTTTCGGCAACTTTTGAAGAAAGACAAGAAACTAATTAATTTTATATAAACAGAACTAAAGTACTATTTTGTACTTTTAATTTTTCGTAATTTAAAGGTTTATATTGATTGTTCGTACCTTGATTCTGATTGGGCAAAACGACACATATTGCGATTCCAAGGACGGCGATTTTGAACATGTCTAAACTGCCAAGAAATTACTTGCAGTATTAATGAAGATAGGACTTAAACGACAAAATATTAAAATATTACATTTAAATTATGCTGGCACTACAGTTTATGATCGACTATTTCAGTCAAAATTCAAAAATGAAAATACCTACTAATTTTAATAAAACATTATTATGGTATAACCTAGTTTGTAATAAAAGATAGTGGACAAATGAAGTTAATTCAGTAGTTTATTGCAACACTAGGTGTGCTACGCGGTTTCACCTGCTACTAAATAAGAAAAAAAAACAAACACAGCAGGATGTTATAAAGCCTACAGCCTACCTCAATAAATGGACTATACAACACAAAAAGAATTTTGAAATTCGAACCAGTAGTTCCTGAGATTAGCCCGTTCAACCAAACAAACTCTACTGCTTTATAATATTAATATAGATTTATATTTTTTTTGTAATATTTGTATATTCGCCAAAAATGTGATTTATCATACAATAAGATATAATTTTCAAGGTTTAAATGATAAAAATTCGATATTTTCTACTTTTTTTGGCTATGAATACTTTAAATGTACAGTTTAAGTTTGGAAACAATAGTTTTTAATCAAATATATTAAATATGAAATAGTAAAAAACAACTAAGTTTTGGACATAAAATACATGTACAAGTACAAAGACATATAATATGCATTTTTATTTTAAGTGGTTCAAATTCTATCATTCCGTATATTTATGATAAATGTGTGTAATAAGTGAATGTGTGTTTTTAAATCATTCATTAATAAAACATGTTTTATGGGACACGCTAAAACCGAATTTTTAACCTTATCACATTTTATACTGCACGCGTTGTAAACCGAACCAACAAATGTCGCGGCTTGATTTTATGGGCTTCCATATTTTCATGTTCACGTGTGAAAAGCTTTAAATATTTTACGACAAAAAGGAAAAGCTTTTTCAGTTTGTTACTATATTACACAATACTCTTAAAATGTACAAAATAGCTCGACAAAGTTGAATGGTTTTAGAAATAAAATCTAATTCGTCTATATACTACATACAGTATTTATTGCTCTCGTGAACTTTATCATATCGTTGTTTTGCATGAATGAAGCCGCACAATTCTTTTTTAACAGACTGAAGTAGCAAACGAGCATACTATCTACCTGATGGTAAGATGGTATGTGGTTACTGCCGTTCATGGACATCTGCAAAAAACTCCATACAGAACTGGGGTTCTATCTGAATGTGGATCACAGATACATACTCTCGAGGACTCAGATGGTCGCCTCATATATAAGTGAGCCGTTATTATTTATCATTTAAGTTAAAGATAGAGTATTATTCAAAAGATGCTTAGAATTGAAATCTTCGTGCTACGCCACTATGGTTAATCATCTTTAACATTTTTTAAAATTATTTATACTTCTTTCAAAAGATGAAAACAAAAAGCATTGTTCATTGTTTATAATGCGTTTTTGATTTGTGTTGTTATTCATTCAAAGCAGCGATATGTAATTAAAAGATCTTACAAGATTTCTTATAAAAGTTGTGGTATTTTAATAAATAATAATGTAATTACAACTAATTTACCATCCATTGCGTGCTCTTGAGGAACAGGCACAGCTATGACGATACCAGACGAGAGCTGTAATTGTTGCGCCGAGTGTAGCATCCGCGCCGCGTGGCCGGCGTCTTTTGCGTGGTACGGGGCGCGGTGTCCCGACCGCACCGTGTAGAATGCTGGGAAGTCGTGCGTATTGCCAAACGCACAGACTAGTACTCCTTGGGTTTCCTAGTCGTAGTTGAAAAATTTGGTTCTTAAAATAACGCTAAATATCGCTAAATAAACTCCTGAGACGGACAAAGATGAACATATAAACCCAGATAAAGAATTAGCCGTCACGAGAAGCCGGGCAGATGTGAAATATCGTGTTCGTGCAAGCAATATGCATAAAAGACAAGATTGTGACAGGAAAAAAAGAGCAATCTGAAAATAACGCACTCTACGAACAGTGCCTCGCACTAAGCCGAAGTAACACCGCAGTACGCTTAGTTTTGTTTGATACTTAATAGTTCCAAAATATATAACAGATGGCGCTATAATCACGTGGCGTGGCGATCGCCACGCGAACTATCAGGTTTACGTGCGCCTATAGATATTTCACATCAAAAATTTAACTTCATAATTTAAATATTTGTCTAAAAGGGGTTACTCGGAACCCACGGCGTTTCTCACTGGTATGATGACATCGATTATCAAGTCGTTTGATAAAATGAAAGACTTGACACCAGTATAGTAATAACGGTCAAAGCAGTGATTGCCTAGTGGTTTGAAATTTAGCGTCTCAATCGAGAGTTCCGAGGATTTACTTCCAGACACGCAACTAAATTCTTTTTTAATTATATTTTCACTTATGTCTTGATTAAAATTATACACGTACTTACAACACATTAATTTTTCAGTAACTTTAACGTTAATAAAAAAAATCTTTTCGAAAACCACTTATTTTTTTTAGTAGAGATGTAAAGCTAATGTGTTCTGGGCTAAAGAGTGTGAAAAAAATACTCTATTGATATTAAAGAGTTTCACCTTATCTAGTCCTGTCTTGTAACAACTGTGCAATACTCTGTATTCAATTGAAGACTGATTCAAGGAAGTAATACTATTCCGTGAAACCATTATTGTGGCACTGCTGGCACGGGTCTTCTCTCAGATTGAGAGAGTTTCAGGCAATAGTCCACCACGGTGGTCAAGTGCGAATTGGTAGACAGTGCGAATTGGTTTATACAATTATTTAAACCTATTCCTCAATGTTTCTATTCCCAAAATAAATCTATATACACATACGTAACTTATGTAAGTGTGTAAATGTAATCACTTGTTTTATATCGCTTTGGTTATACATGTCAATATCGAAACTCATATGAGTATCTATCTATATTTGTATCTGTATATAGTATCTAAGAGCGGTCTGGCGCGGTCTACTGGTTGATGTGGCTGTGCTAGCATACGAGTATACGCTCAAATTCCTTCACTAATTGGTCCCACATTATAAATTCCACCATATTTTGTGAAGGTTAGTAGAAGCAATATATTTCGATTGGGGAGGTATAACCACTACCATGTCTTTAATATTTAGACTCATTTAGGCGGATCTCGATGGGTCCCACGTATACTGATGTAAGAGTAACTTCGGGCTTTTTACAATAATTAGCGCATTACATTTGTTACATCCTATTCTATCATATCATAAAAATTAATTAAGCATTGTTTTTCAAGGTTAGTTTCAAAGTTAATAAATAAGCTTAAACGCATATATACCTATATCGTTCCCGTATAAAGGCGAAATAAACAGTTCGGCTGTTTACAGTAACAAATACAAAAATGATATGCTAAAGCTCTATCTTTATGAGACGGAAAAGCATTTTCGCCTATTTAGGTTTTTTTTTTCTAAAGTTGGTAAAACATAAATAAAATATTCGCAATAAGCCGAAAGTGACAAAACTCATAAACTACAACAAATATTTACATTAATGTATAAACAATCCTATATACTCGTATGTAATTAATTCAAAATTCATGGAATTATTTAAACATTTCAAAAGTTGAATAAAAATACTGTTTTAAAAACTTCAAACAACTTTCATTTAATTTTATATTTTAACTTACGCCAACCACTAGGAGCTATCGATCTGTGATGGGCTCCAGGTAAAGCCTCTGTAAGGTTAAAAAACTGAAATAAATATTATTCGCTGTTACTAACTCACTTGCTATGTAACTTGGCAGTGAAGTATTTTATGTAACAAGAATAAAACAGAACGCAAACTTTCTCTATAAACTCTCATGAGTTCTAAACTTCAATCAACGCGGAAGCCCTGTAGAAATTGAATTCTTATGTGTTTTGAACTCAAAGCATATTCACAGAAGTTACGATACTAAAGTCACTGGAACTCTCAGTTTATTGCTTAATGTGTGAAACTGAGTAAGCTATGGCCAACCACCCATTATCTGTGTCATGAAACTTGTTCCGTGGACTCCTAAACAATTCAGTTGCTAAACAATTCACTGCCACAAGTTATGCGATCTACTGACATAGCTCTACGAAAACAACCATTTATTTCTGTAATAGAATGTGCCCTTCTTATGGAATGCGACCAAATATGCGGCCTTATAGTATATTTTTATTTTGTATTATAACTGCTTTCCTTTATTACGATAAAGGATTGCAACCCCTCGAGATTGCCTGAATTCTGCCTACCATACTTTTCCTATTAACCTACAGTTTGCAAACCTAGTTCTGAAATTGTTGACCTAATAATGTTAAAATATTACTTTGTTAGCAATATTTTGTAGTAACGTTTAGCACTTTTTTTTTGTTTCCGAGGGGATCACCAAAGGAACGCAACCGGAGTCCTCCAAGCGCGATGCCCTTTTCGGGCTCTTCCCTGGTGAGCATTTGCGCTCACCG
>DWLI01003287.1:0-11985 GCA_018249915.1 Cecropterus dorantes dorantes
TTTGACTTCGGATAGAACTTATGTTCTATATGAAGTTACTTACAGATGTCCATGGGCGGCAGTGACCACTTACCATCGGGTGAACTGCATGCTCGTTTGCTACTTCAATATTATATAAAAAAAAAACCTGTGAAAATTTCATCTGTCACGGTATATCATATATGTCATATATGTTATAGATATAGCTATCACGGTTCATTTGATACATCTTAGTGACAGACAGATGGACAGCGGAAACTTAGTAATAAGGTCCCGTTCTTACCCTAAAAATTAATGGCTTGTCGTTCCTGCTGCTGTCCGTTCTCTTAACACAGGACTCCTGCTAGAAGTCGATCATAAAGGTGTAGTAACACCAAACAAAATTGTTATCTTATCGCCCATCAAACAAGAAAATGCAGTGCATGGACCAGTGTTCTATTTCAAGATAGTTATAGCAGTAGAACCGCCATAGTTCAACCACAAAGCTCGCACGCTCTCAATACGATCATAATATTATGGGTAATTTATCAACTCGCGTTGAATGTATATTACTTATGATTAAAAAAACAGAATCCACATAATATGAATTATATGTCGCCATTTTACACGGCAAGTCTGCGTCCTTTTGGATTTTTATATTTAATCGACTGTAAATATTGAAGAGATTAATCAACGATTCAGTTTTACATACTTTCTCTAAAACATATTTTTATAACAGCTAGCGATAATCATTTCGTATTTAAATGGCGAAGAAATAAATAATAAGATAACTTGAAAAAGTATCTTAAACTAAAATTGGTTTGCGAGTCGTTCAAAAGACACTGCCAATAAAACGGTATATAATGAGGTTGAAAATATTCTCATAAACTGAAAGGATATGATAGAAGATGGATGGCAAATGTTTTTTATGGAGCCAAATTTACTTTTGCTTTTCGGTATAGTTCGGTTAAGTCACATATTGATTGAATATATTTTAAAATAATATTAATGTTAATTATACCTAAAAATTACTACGTTTTCGAAATTGTGAATACGAGCGACAATTGAAACAATAATGATGATACATCTAGGTATATTCCTGTAGCCAGGCACGTATCAAAGCATATCTTTAGAGATTCGTTCGTCATCATAAATTGTGATGTTATAGGTCCATTACGTGAGCTTTATACATCTCGACTGCAGTTGATATTTTATGTCCGTGTCTATGCATTTTTTGTCACCCTTATAAGGACAGCGTATCGTATTTCTTTGGCGCTACACATACTTAGAAACTTGTTCGTAGACAACAAGTAACGAGTACGACAAGATCATACTGTTGCGATGAATCTTTTCCATTCCCTTAATTATATCATACTCCGTATCAAGATTAAATTACCTGCGGTTAAGATCGTTTCAGCTAGTACTTGTTATTTAAGAAATAAACTGACATGCAGATTTAAATCTATAGAGCAGTGGAGTAAAAAGGTTAAAGATTTTTTATTTCTCTTAAAAATTACAAATTCACTTACACATAAAAGTTACAATGTTCTTAAACAAAGAATAAAACAGCTCAATAACTATTTTGAACAGGAAATTTGCTTCAATTTTTCTTCATAATTATCCATTGACTTGCATTGACTTTGGGTATGTACTAATGGACGCTATTTAATAAACTCTACGTACTTTGCATTAACTAATTGTTACTTATTACTGATGACAATTTTACATTATTCATCGATATAGGACCGACATGTCTATCTTACATATACTTTACTATTATTTATAACTTCCAGCAAAGAAACTGTTCCTCGTCGTTTATCCATTTTCTATCGGATAAGTCGGTAAACTATCTACGATGATCAGCAAAAAGTCGCAATAACGGAACACACCAATAAGGCAGGATTTAATAACGTGTATATCGTAAAAGGCGACGTTGGTTGTGCCTTTGAGATTGAATGATGCGATGTCGATATTCTAATGTCATTTGATATTCACAGAAAAAGTTGATAGGTATGATAAGGCTTTACTGATAAAGAATAGCTCGTATACACGGGCAGTGATAGCCTAATGGTTGAAACTCTGCCTATCAATCGACGGTCCGAGGTTCGAATCCTAGGCACGCAACCACTGATTTTTCTAAAATTATGTACGTATCAGAAGTTAATTATCACTGCTTTACGGTGAAGAAAAACGTGAGGAAATCTGCACGCCTGAGTTCTCTAAAAAAAAAGAGTTCTCAAAGGCGTGTAGTCTACCAATTCGCACTTGGCCAGCGCGGTAGACTATGGCCTAAAACTCTTTCATTCTGAGAGAAGACCCATGGCCAGCAGTGGGACATTAATGCGTTGACGATGATAAAGAATTAGTGTACAACACAGGTCCCATGGGAATTCATCTTTTAAATGGATCTTGATTCAATACAGAATTAGGTTCTTTATTTATACTTCGGAAGATGTTTACAAAAGTTTCTTTATATAAAAGCATTTTTTGATAAGGGTTACGATTTATTGACCGAGGCAATTTTATTAACATTAGTGCGAAATGCATTTCAATTCTTAACCTGTTTAAAATAAATTATAGTACAAACTTAACATCGGATTATATGTTTGTTGATAACAGATGATACAAGATTTAACCGAAATAGCAATGACGAAAGACTTATAAATCTGATGAGGTTATTTCTTACACTTGCTTTAATTTTATTACTTATTGTTTGGTTAATATGACGAGATGTTATATCGGACATGAGCAAAATCATGACAGAATATGGATATGTTTTGCAGATCATTATTGACTTGATCGTAAAATTATATACATTGGACATTATTGTGCGGTTTACGTCGTGATGCGATCTGCCTACTTAGCAGTTATGTAATGCAAATACATTTAAATTCACTATTAAATGCAGTATAAAATAGATGCATAATAAATTAAATAATTATGAGGCCCGTTAGCTAATCGATATGCGCGTTCCAACACTAAGCTGGAGAAACCAGTGAGACCAGTCCACAATCTAGCTTTAACTCTCCACAAAGTTAGTATCTGCTATGAGAGAACTTATTACAAAATAATAAGACGTATCCTGCGATATTTTTGATTGTTATCATTTAGTCTGTCAGAACTTCAAGCGAGCAAATATAACTTAGTTTGTTATATTCAAAAGTAACACAAAAAGTACCTTCGATTATTTACAAAATGTATATTTAATAGAACTAAAGTCTCGAATTCCGATTTTAGTTTTGTTTTTTAATTAAATTACGTTTCAATAGGATAAAAATTCAAGAAATAGGAAATAGTCAATCAAACAGTGTAATAATAACGTTATGCAGGTTTAGTTAATGCAATCTTTATTTAAATAAAAACAAGAAAATATATAACGATCACCTCATGCAATATTCTGTTTCATATATGACACCAATAGCTAATTCTCAAAAGAAGTCATAACCGGATGAGCGAAACGCAACTCGCTGTCAGTTTTGGCGGAAATGGTTTTATTTATGCGTTATATCAAGAATCAGTATTATGGAATTTGGAATCTATACTTTATACCAATATATTAAAACAGTAGAGTTTGTTTGGTTGAACGGGCTAATCTCAGGAACTACTGGTTTGAATTAAAAAAAAAATGTGTTGAATAGTAAATTTATCGAGGAAGGCTATAGGCTATATAACATCACGCTACATATTTTTTTCTTATTTAGTAGCGAGTGAAACCGCGTAGCACACAATAGTAATGTACACATATACCAGCAATTTAGTTTAGATGCAATTATAATATACACGTTGTTAAAGAAAACGTAAGTATCAAAAGTACCTTTCACAAGGCAATAGGTACACTACGATTGAACTATTACCACAGGAAGTATACAAGTATATACACGTAAAATAGAAACAAAATCCTAAGCATTGAACATGAATCATGATGAATATCAGTGTTGCTCTCCAGAATTAATTTACTATCCAGACATCTGTGGTGCTCTTTGGCACGACTATAAATTATAGGAAACAGATAATCCCCACGTGACGTAAAGAGCACAAACAAGTTCCCAAGACAAAATTGAAAATGACCTACATACGACTGAGCTTAAAGCGCCTCGTAAAATTCAAATTATTCCTAATTTATGTGTTTTGCTGAGTCTTGATTAGGACACAGGAATAACTTAGCATAATGATTGCTTAGCAGCTTACAAATGGTTAGATTGCGACCGAACCATTCAATTCAAGTTATTAGTACTTCGAATGTGATACTATAATTTTTAACGTTATTACTTGAATTGGAATATTCGAGAGAAATCGTGCATTCGCTATGTATCTTTGTACGACACGATATAAATTTTTAAAAATCGTGTTCGTACAAGTAATATAAATAAAAGACAAGATTACGACGGGAACTAAATAAATAGCATAATAAAAATAACGCCATCTACAAACAATACACTACACTAAGTCTAACTAGCACCCGGCTTCGTTTTTTTCGATACTTAGTAATTCCGAAAATATATAACAGATGGCGCTATAATACATACGACGTAGCGATCGCAACGCCAACAATCAGGGATACGTGCGCCTATGTATGTTTCACATCAAAAGTCATTTTGGTATGTTCTTTAATAATTCATTAGTCGTATTATTTATATGTAAAAAAGCCTTTCCTATTTTTTGGTAATAAGCAAATTCCTCTCTCGAAGAACAAGAATTAGTATTGCAGAACACAATAGAATCATAAACAAACCTGTTTTTTCAAACACAATAGAGAATGGGATTGTCACACAAGTTTAGTAACATTTCCATAGCGACATGTGATATTTATCGTAGGTGTAGACAATTCTACCAAGAATATTGACGTACTTGTAAATTAATACAGTAAAATTTAAATTATAGTTGTTTTGCTTAGCTAAGAGTCGCTATAACTGAGCTCACGAAGCATAATTAGGAAATGTATCAGATAATCAAATTGTAAGTTAAGGGAGTAATATTTTTAATCAATTTATTTTTTTATCTTGATTACATATTAAACAAGAATAATATATTTATATATACATAATGTTTTACAATACAAAACTGTACATAAAGTTAAAAGATATTTAATTTAAGAAACTGTTTAGCGGGGACGCTGTGTCTCCCTAAGATTAGTGTAAGAAACTTTTCTGTCTCTGTGTTTTATATATATTTTTTGTGTGTGTTTTAAGCTATGAAATAAATGTTTTATCTATCTATCTTTTCAGAATATTGCGTAGCTTTTGTTAAGTTAGGAAGCTTTAACTACACAAATGAATTGGAAATTGGTGACCAACCACGCTTAGGTACCTCTTACAAAATATATCATTACCATCCGTAAGTTTGCTAAATATCAAAACAAACGTGCGTATGAAAGCTGTAAACGACGATTTTAAAGTCGGCGCTGCAATACATTCGTAGATTAGTCACGGTTACAGCGAGGCCCGCACCATTGTTCCTACAATGTGTTCGCATACTAATCGCGTTCAGTTCTATTTGTAGTATACTGCCGTTTACTTTACAACCAGGTTTTTGCGAGCGATTAAATAGCCAAAATAAATAACTACCGTACACGCATTCCGTTAAAGTTTGTAATGATTTTTGAAAACAACACTGTTTTGACTTTTTGAGTGTTTTATTGTTCACGTCTTGTTTTAATTATTTAACTTGAATATCTGCAAAATTAAGAATGAATTTTTCTTTCAACTTTTTTAGCACACAATACAAAGATCGGATTAAAATAGTTTAATAAATAAAATTAATTTTATATTTGTTTTTACATAAAATATCATGATAATAGTTCAAAACTTTTACATAAAATCAAGATAAAATCTATTTTTGTTTCTATACATATCTAATACCTATAACTAACTAATGGTTCTCAGAATCAGTGACTCCATCGTAAGGGAATATTTCCATTATGATTTCACGTGGCTGATGTCTTGGAACGGCTCTTTTGATCGACAATCAATATCGTTCAATGTTCAATTCATCTTAAGATTTACGTTCGTATTGTTGGATTCTTGACAATTATCCGGATGATCAGTTTGAGCAAAATCTGATCTCGCAATCGAATATTAATAGGGCGAACTAGACTTTAAACAGGCCATAAATAAATATAGTAAGAAGTGGACGTGAAAATATTGTAACTATTAAAAACGAATAGAATGCCATTAGTACTTGTTGCAAGAAACGCTATTAAAATGTCAGTATTTAATTTGACGTATACTATTAGCCTACGGCAACATATTTTATTGAATAAAATTCGAAATACAAAATTTCCGTTACATATTCTTAACACATTCACACAAATGCCTCACATTTGTGTGAATGTGTTAAGAATAATGAAAATCCCTTTCATATGAGGTGTTGGTCTTAGACCTCCGAAGCAGCAACGCGTTTTGATTGACTTCCAACCCCAGATCTTTATGAATATCCATGGGCGGCAGTGGCCACTAACTATCAGCTATGCACTTGAAACTTATAAAAAAGTATACGTATACATAAACTACATGTCCAATCCAACTTTTTATAACTTTCAAGACACGGCTACAAAAGCCTTTCTACCAGCTATTCCGTACATGTAACAGACTCCACTAAACCATATACGCAACGGAATACTATTTATCATTCCATTAGAGCGATTGATGGATGAATAAAGTATGAGCAAGCCTATCCGCGTAAAAAATGTTTTACTCATAGAATCTTGAAACGTCAGTCCTTGTAAGGAAGGTTTGACGCCTGGACGCGTGGATGGCGTCAACAATCCACTAACTAACCTTAGCTTATACGTAACACGCGACATAAATGTGGATTCACTTCATTTGTCATTAACTCAGGGACGGTTTTTCTTTTTTCCCATACCGCTGGTAGCAAAAAGTACGTAGAAATTTATGACTTAGACTGTGCCTTTCATCTTAATTTGCTGTGTACGACTCATACAAGGCCGTACATAGAGTAGGATGGTAAAGAAAGTTCGTTACATTAGTTACGCGTTGCCAACACTTGATACTCCTCAAATTTAGGTGAATTACGTTGTTTTTGTGTTTTAATTTGAGTTTATATGAATTTAAGTTGCAAGTCTGCCGAATATTTGTGTAGGATTATCAGCCATTCCTTGTAAGGCAAGGGCTGGACGCATGACTGGCGCCAACAATCGATCACTAACTGGGAGCGGGGACATGTGACCTCTCGCAGTAACTGACGTTCATTGCAAGTATGCATCTTAGATAACTTTATGTCGAGAATACTAAGTACAGACTATAGATAAATTTTGAAAGTAGAATACAGGTGAATTAGAATCGTCATGAATAACTGTAACTATACATAGAATTTCAAGGAGTTGATGCCCGATTACTTGATTATAGTAGTTTTAACTTGTTACAACTTTGCAAATATCAGTTTAGACAAATTGCAAGTGAACCGGAGTTTCATCGACGTCAATCAATGCGAAGCGTACAATGTGCCTTCAGGCAAAAGTTTAATTTTATTCATCCAGGTCAATGAACTGTTAGCCCAAATAAGTATTGAACGTATTCATTCGCGAATGAGCCTGGAGTCGTTTGTTACAATGAATGGGCACTATCATTGAGATTCGTGCGAGCTTCAGCCATTCGAGCTCACACGAGATCGCCCTGACATAAGTCACCAAATGTAGCAAGCTGACAACCTTGTCTTTCTATTTATATAGCTCGCTTGTTCTATTCCCCTTGCAGTAACTTAAGGCTTATGACACTTATCTCAATCTACGATGTAATCAACCATGTGTACTCCATTAAAAGTAGTATGGTATTAGATTATTTTAACCCGTTATCAAGACTTAAATAAATAAATCTGTATCAAATAAAGTAAAAAAGTAAGCTATTATAAGCTTTGAAACAGCTATGGAATATTCTGTAAGTAGGAATTTTATATTAGAAGCTGGCATTAGAGAAAAATTATACGCAATAAAGCATTTACAATTTCAAATGCATAAGTCCGTTTAACTCTATAAATTTATTATGATCTTAAGCGATAAAATTTAATTATACTTTCTCCGTTTGTAAATTTGCGATGAATGCGTGACATAAACCGTTCAAACCTTTTCGCTGCCAATAAAATTTACAGCAATTATCATATAATCATGCGGAACTGTTTCACGGCTCTCTACATGTAATATATTACATTTATCTGTGATATCTTTTTTATTATAACAATAATAAAAACGATTTCTATTAGACTTCATCTGCGTCAGTATTAAGGAGTATATATGTTCTTAAACGTACTGATTCTTCAACAATTGAATCAATCTTTTCATTTTACTATTTCCATACCGGGGAGTTACCTGTATTGTTATATACTATAATATAAATTATTATGCTATTACTTACATCTGGATGTTCTTTGACTGGCACGTATACTTTTTCTGTGAGTGTAGTGACAATTCCCTCTGCTTCTGGTAGCACTAATGGTTCTTTCTTGACTCCATTTATTTGGAATAAACTCGCCCGCACTTTTGCTATTTCTGTAATCAAAGAAAGATGACTGTTAGCTGCGTCCAACATCTGCGATATTAAATCTAAAATATATTACGTGTCATATTGGTGACGATAATTTTAGACGTCCGCCCAAACGTTTACTTCGGGAGATAAAAGTTAATGTTCCATTAAAAATTTAACATTTACGAGACCTTATTACAGCTTCTGGAAAAGTAAATGAAATAACGAGATGCAGTCATAAAATCTATCCTGTCCAAAATTACTTTTTCAATGAGATATCGACTATTTTAAATCTTAATATATATTAATTACGTGGCACGTTGTTTGTCCGCCATGGACTCCTAAACTATCGAACCGATTTCAATTAAATTTGCACACCGTGTGCAGTTTGATACAACTTGAAAGATAGGATAGCTTATTTCTTAATTTATTGTCGCAATATTATTTTATTACCAAAAATGTAGGCAATCGTGTTATAAACCCTAACATTTTGTACTAAGAATCACACCAAAAAATATTGTTATGCCCAACGAAGTGGGCAGCGGTGTGCTAGTGTATATATATATTAAATATGATATCGATAGTTCCATATATTTTAGTTAACTATAAAATATTGGGGACAGCCGGGGAACATAAGGCAATGGCAATGACATCATTCAAATGATATGATGATGAATTATAAGCTGCACCTCTAATGATACGTACTGTCATACCGGTACCCCGCTGACCGCACTGATGTCATAAGCTTACATTATACTCACTATTAACAATTAAATTATTTAACAGAAATGAGTATAACAAAAAGGATCCTTGGCTAACTATGTCAATACATTTATGTTTAGACAACATATGTGAAACATTTATCAATCTACGCGGTACTTGGTACAGTTTTTATTTCTGGATTCATATCTATGACTGAACTGAATAGAATTAATCATAAAAATATTAATTTCGCTGCATTATTTTTTTTTAACGTTTCATGCTGAGTATCTCAGTAATTTTCTGCACATTTTCCCCATGTGTGAAGACGAAAAATAAACATGGGGGATCGTTTTATCTCTCTTATCCAGATAAGGAGCCGGATGAGTCACGGCTAATTTCCGGGGCATACAACAAGGCAACCATCTGTTTTTGCAGTATCATTATGCATTAAAAGTATGTCAGTCCACATAAGAGCATGAAACTCGTCTGCCGCATATGTGAAGTATCACGTGCTTGTTGTAATAAAGCATTTGTCACGACTAACTGTATTTCGATTGTTCACTATCTGGTATTTATATCAGTTTAAAGCGTATTCTGCTAAATGTTATATTAATATTTATTATCCTTATAATTCTTTAATTATAAAATACCTAAACAAATATTATCCAAAAGCTACCAAGACTAGTTTTATCAATTTGTATGACATACATTAATTTAACTAGATACTAAATGAGGAGCAGTAACAGATAATATGTTGCCAGAATGCAATATATTATCTGTGATGTCTTTTATAAGACTTCATAATTGAGTCTCGACATGTGAAAAATTCACTTAATTATGTCTTATAGCTATGCCATTATGCCAACAACAAAATGTGGATAATAGCAGAGATACTTTATTGTGAAGTCCAATTTAATCGTCATCGATTTCTTAACTTAGGCTCTCAGCGCCGCTGATACGTCCGGCTGTCCATACGGAGTCCAGGCGACAATACAGAGGAGCTTTCACGCCATATAAGGGGGGTACTGAGTAAACAAGCAATTAAACCGCCTGGAGACTTGTGTGATCGCCGATGGATTATGCATTTAATTGCCACCTATAGTGCCGATGGCAGAATGCGTTTAAAAAGCAAAGTCTACTGTATTTAAATAGCTTCTGTCATTTTAAATTATACATTATTTAATAGTGATTGTTACTTGATTTTATTGTTTGCTAAAGTGCTTGATTATCGTCGAAGTCATCGTTGGATATTTTACATCGTTAGATTATTTTATTTTATCGTCGTAATCGATTATAATTTTTACTATTTCTATTTCTGCTATCCTATTCAATCTATTTATGTGACAACTTTCCGCGCTGACATTAATCAATTTGCTCGTCAACGAATGTTAAAAACAAGGTCAAGTAAAGAGCAACCGTTAAAAAAATCCTTCAAATATCTGTCAAAGTCAACGTTGACGACTGTCGAAACACTTGTAGCGGACACAAGAACAATACAACAGCCTTTGTGCCGCGACCACGAATGAGACATTGGTACAAAAACAAAAGGCAATAATGGAGGTTCTGTTTTGACATACCTGATCTTGAGCTTGTCCATCCGTCACTCTACGACAGACTATGATTAATATATTCCGTTTTGATGTAAGCCGAAGTGTACTTTCATAAATTTAAAATAGAGTATTACATCTATACTCTATTTATTGTTCTACGTCGTACATATGGTTCCTTTGGTTTTCGTTATGTCATATGTGTAGCACTAAACTATTGATCTCATATATTAAACACGTTACAACAAGTTTTGTTTACATAATGAGTCACTTATCTTAGTATGTTTGCATCACATCATTTATGATACCTAAACTGAATTTAATTGACGATTTAATAATGATAATGCTGGGGATACTTGTTAGAAATATTCGATTCTCTCTCTATCTATACATTTAAAGGTATTGTCGTCACTAGTAACCTGTAACTTGAATTGCATTAACCGCAATATAAGTCTTTCCATACAAGCAATTTTAACCTTATTCGTGTTTTCTTTTATGTCAGTGCGACTGTACTTGACGACAACATTGAAAACCGGACACCAGATATCGATACGCCTGTAATACAATATTTAGATGACATTAACGAAGGATTAGTATTCCTGCATGCTTCTATAGTTACTCGAGTATTAAGAGAATGCGAAGAACATTATTTCTTATTACACATTATTTCTGGACCACCAACAAAGCAAAGTAATAAAATAGTTAACGTCAGAATAGGAGGTTAACTACAATATAAAATTTTCATTGTTCTGTCCAGTTTCTATTTAGTCCATTCAATAAGCTTGTATATGGAAAATACATTTGAAAATGTAAATTCATAAAATGTGTGAAATCTCAATAGTTAATAACATTAAAATCAAATTTTGAATATATTACGTTAGACTAAACCAGTAATTGAATAATAATTCATAAAAGAATACGTAATACATTTCTTTGAAATTTAAGTTTTAAACAAAGCTCAGCGCATAATGATAATGTTGTGATGCATGTTACGTGATCAGATTTTATTTCGAACCACGTATCCCTGTCGCCCACACTTGGTTTAAAGGTATGTTTAGAAAACCCATCGCCGCCCTTTTCTCTGTAATTATTTAAAATGAGTTTATAAAACACTTTTTTTTCTTTTTTTTTTTATCATATGGAAGTAGCAAACGAGCTTGTAGCCCACCTGATGTAAGTGGCTACTGCCGCCCGTGGACATCTGTAATCAACCCTAGGTAAGATCAAAGTCTTACCTAAGATTAGCCAAAGATGCGTTGCTACCCCTGAGGACTAAGATGGAATGCCTCGGAAAAGTACGTCTC
>DWLI01003288.1:0-11985 GCA_018249915.1 Cecropterus dorantes dorantes
CCAGCGCTCACGGAGGTGTTAGTAACGTGAGACGGGGCCAACGTATCGACACATGTCGCGTCCCATATCAGGGGTCGTCCGAGACTCCATGGTACTAAAGTGATCCCATCGGGTCTCTTGCCATCGTCCCTAAAAAGACCAACTGGTTCAAGGGTCGCAGGTATAGAGACGGTAGCAAGAGCCCGACGAATCAAACTGTTGAGAGTCCCATGACAATAAAGCCTGCCAGCACTCCTGATACAGGACAAACCTTGCCGACCCATCCTGTCCACCTTCTGCCCACACATACAAAAATGAGACTCGCAAATCTTGGCGCCAGAGACCTATAGAAATTCGCAAGGTTATAGGGTCTAGCACGGTGCCAATATTATTGGACGGGAGCACCAAATCCTGCAGCCAATATCCTGAGTCGCTTTGAGCAACAGGCAATAAACGCGCCTCATCAATATCGTTTGAACATCTCTCGAGAAGGCAGAAGAAAAGATGTACAAAAATGAGACTTTAGCGCTGATATATCCGAAGCAGATTGTTTGGATTTTTCTAATTTTATTATGTCTTCCTACGGAAAGAAAGCACTCCAGGCTTCCTCAGCCTCATACATTTACGTCACCCGAACATCATCTAAATTAGTGATTTACTTGATTGTGCATTAATTAATGTCTCAGTCTTATTAGAATCAGGAGTTGATGTTTAAGAAAGAGAATTAAATTATATAAATGGCATGCATCTTCTTTCAATTCAAGGTTTGAGTAAGGTCTATGTTAACATCATGATTAGCTCTTCTGACTTAAAATCGTGAATGATATTAATAAGTCATAATGGGATTTTGGCATTTTTCTAATTTTACCAAAATTATGAATGTAAGCAGCTAATAAAGTTGTTAAACATGTGTAAGTGCATGATTTTAGACTAATATTATCGCGGAATAGACACATTTTAATATGTTACGGTTACTCACGATATGCGGTTTTAGAAACCACATATCTTGAGTACCCATAACATATTAAAATATGTAAGTGCATTGAAATAATATGAACAAATGCAAATAACATATTACCTTGCTCCGTTCCCGAGGATACAGCTTGTTCTCAACACCAACACGCAAGCCTGCTGTAAGCAACACATCTCTGATCTCCTGATGAGTGGGATTCTCTACACACTGAGCTCTCGGTAACCTCCTTCCTTGAGCCAGAGTCTTCTTACTGTTCAAATACGCTGGATATATACAAATCCATCTGGAATTACACATAACTCAAATCAAAATCACAGTCGAATAAATATAAAAATAAATTATCATATTCCAATTGATAACCTTTCCACATCACTATGTTTTTTATCTGGACTCCACGAAGTAACCATATTTGAATCCTGTCTAAACTTTCTGAAACTGCTAGTATATTATTTAGAAAATATCAACTAAAACCACTAATAAAAAATCATTAAGACTAAAATCATATTACTACGTGTTCGTGGCTCTGTTTTGTTATCCTTCAAATTGACATTGACAGATTTAACAATTGACAATCCATTTTTTTTTCTTCATTATCGAAGTTTTTGATAATACATGTTTATCACCCAATTTCTTTAATCAATTTTTAATTTTGAAGATTCGGGGAGATTAAACTCCGACACGATTAATTACCAGACAGCCCCCACAAAAGCTCCAAGGGTATGTCTCCCAACCACGGGAACATACCCTTGGAGCTTTTGTGGGGGTTGTCTGGAACCAGCAGAAACTAGAATAATTACAATCTGTAAGTGTATATCGTGTAAGATTTGTACAGAAATATAAAATAAAATTGACAGTTTGTGACAACATGTTTTAAAATTTATATAACTTCATAACATAATTCTATACTGAAAGCCATAGACAATATATGTATATATTTCTATCTGTTTAAGAATAAATCCTGAATGTATGCAACAGCCATTAAGTCTGTGGACTCGACTGTCAGTTGTCATTTTTGGTCTGTCAGTGTCATGCCACTAGAACAGAGGTTAGTTTTATTTTAAAAATAGGTTATATTTAATACCGATTAGTATGTCATCTGTATTATAACCATTTATTTAATATCACAACTACAAGTGTCTAACGACTTTTGCAATTATCTACGACTGTTGTAGGTTACTAACGTATTATTTATAGTTATTCACATCAAAACATGAATTCATCATGAGTAACATTGTGGTAAATGAAAACTTTATAGCAGTAGCTAAGGGTCTACATATTGACTGTTATGATCGAGAAAATCATAAGATTGTTAACATAAACAATGCCAACACACAAAACGATGATAAAATTTCTGATATGGTAATTTCGTCTGACAATAAATATTTGGCTATAATAACATCTACTTCCAAACAGTTGAAGATTTACAACCTACCTGATTTGAAGGAAGAAAGAGTCATTACTCTGCCAAGAAGTGCCAGTAAGATCCGATTTGCCATCAATAATACCCAAATACTTGTAGCAGATAAAACTGGAGATGGTTTAATTTACAACATATTAACTGAAGACAGTGGAAGCAAACTCCTGGGACATTTGAGTCTACTATTAAACATTATACAAACTGCTGACGGAAAGTTCATTATTACTGCAGATAGAGATGAGAAAATCAAAGTGACATGCTACCCTAATACCTACATAATTTATTCATACTGTTTGGGTCATAAAGAATTTGTAAATCATTTAGAACTTTTACCTCACAATCAGAAATATTTGGTGAGTACATCTGGAGATGGAACCATCAAATGCTGGAATTATGAGGAAGGTGCTCTCTGTTACACTATAGATACAAATATAGATGTAAATGATGAGAAACTTAAGGAGGAATTTAAAAAACATATGGATGACGATGGCATAGAAGTTGAACACTTGCCTATTGTTAATTTCACAATTGTGAAAATAAGTGACTCTCGTAGCCTGGTTGCAACTTCTGTCCACTTGGTGAATAAAGTGTTTATTTACACCATAGATACTGAAAATGAACAATTTAGTCATAAATTAGTACACACATTGAATTTTGATGACTATCCAAGTGCAATTCAATTGTATGCCTCATTTTTATATGTTTACATTGATGCCAAGAGTGAAGTCTTAGAATATAAGATAACAACTAACAATGATAATATTATTATTGAGTTTCTTAAGAATATAGCTATGTTTAATAACATAGATGTGACGTCAAATGCAGTAAGTAACCAGAATCCCATCAAGGTGCTTTATAAGAGAAAATTTGATAATGTACAAGAATATCAGGAAAGAAAAAAACAAAGACTAGGCATTTCAGAGTGATACACATTCCTGTAAGAAACAAACAGACAACCATAAACTAATAAAAATCATTATTTTGATGTTTCACATTGGTGACACAAATAAATATAGATATATATTTTTTTATCACATGAACTATCAGATTAGCATGCAGTCCACATGAGGCTAAGTGGTAACTGACACTAATGGACATCATTAAGCAGATCATGTAATACAGGGGTGGTTCCATTAGAAGTCGATTACAGATGCATTGCTACTCCCAAGGACTTAGAACCTTATATATAAATGAGTTGGGGACCACACTCTTCTACCAAAATGTGAAAACTGCTTCATGCTAGAAATTGATGTGGAGGTTTTCTCCCGGCCGAACTACATTGTTTCTACTACCTGGTTATTGTACAATAGGCTTATTATTGGTTATATTCCAACAAATCAGGTATAAGAATATGTTAATAGTTTATGTTAACTAAATAGCAGAACTTTACTGTAAAATTAAAACTTATCGTTGAAAGCTTAAACTTATGACTTTGTAACTGGTATTTTTGTACTGTTTGCATTAAGTATAATTGATATTTTTTTAAATCAATAAATGTTTATAAATTCTACTTTTGGCACTTGTTTATTCGAAATTCCTAACTACCTACTACCTAAAATAAAAACTAGTATAAATTAACGAAAATCTTACAGAAAAAATTATCTTAAATAAATCTATGATTTTAGACTAGTATCATCGCGGAACTAATACATTTTAATATGTTACAGGTACTCACATTATATGCTTTTTTAATTTATTATTGCCAATAATTCGACCCAGTTACATGGATCGTGGTCACAATCAGTTCGCCGTGACCACGATCCATGTAACTGGGTTGTAATATCGGCAAAAAGAAATTCAAAAACCACATATCGTGAGTACCCATACCATATTAAAACTTAAATAAATTATAAATTGCTTACAATTAAGTTTACAGGTTTATGTAACTACAATAATATTCATAGTACTTGTCTCTCATGTAATTTCAAATTTATAATTAATTCTAAAAATAATGTAGTTTATTCCTCTAGATGTCTGGTGCAAATTATAGAAACATTTATGTAGACAGTAATTTTTGGGTAGTAAAAAAATGGTTGAAATAGACTAGCTGAACTTCTTGCTACTTATAGCTTTTACCAATGTGTTCTGGGTTGTAGTGCATACCAGTCGGTATACAAATGAATTTTCAGAAGGCATCAAACAATCTGTGAGTAACTCTAATACTATTTGGGGGTCACTGATAGGAACACTGTATTTCCGAAAAAAATATATATCTATTATATTAGCTAATATTCAATTGTCAGCATAAAATTTTATTACCTGCTTTTTAAATATATTTTATGATATTAACAATTTATTTAAGTATTATGTATTAAGAGTATTATGTAGGTATTGGTAAATTTCCAGTAAAAAAAGTTTAACCAGGTATTTGTTTATTTTTTTTTCAATACAATTCAAACAAAAATATGAAGTGTGCAAGTCTTATATGTTGTACAAAAATAAATGAAACCTAAAAAGTGTTCAACATTAAGCTAACAAGATAATCTAAGCCACAATTTCATATTTACTAACAAAAACTAAACAATATTATATCACAATTTTAATTAAACACAACAAGTTAGATTTTTTAGCATTCAAGTTCCGTTTTTATATTTATTATGTATATGATTTTATTAGAAGAGCATGTAAGATCTCAAAGGGTCCAGAAAATTCATCAAACTTAAAACATTAATCCCTATAATTATTAATACAGATGTAAGTATCTAATTTTTACAGTCGCCATAACTCCTAAATGCAATAAATACAGTTTGGGCCCCCTTATTTACCTAGACTTAAGCACATTAGCAAAATTACGGAGTTGAGAACCGAGGCTGTCAATTTCGCGCAAAACACTGTCTACTTCATTCTTCAGATCCATTAAGTCTGGTAGGCTGCTGCAATCGGGAACGTTTAGTAGAGTCGTAAATATTTTGTCCCATAAACTGACCTTCATATACCTAAAGAAAAATGTTTACTATTAGCTTAGAATAAAAAAGTAAACAAAAATATTTCTGTTATTTTAGGGCCCTCCCTCACAGAATTATTTGCCTAGAAAGTATTAAACTTAGATTCGATTTTGAGCATTATGTTAAAATACTGCCTCTAATATAATAAATGATAGTATCGCTGATTATCTCTCTCCTTACCGCAATGTTACAGATTTTATCAATACTGGCACACTACTGCTCCAGTCATCTATCCTCTGACACACTGATCAAGTTTGAACTATTACATCATAGCGGAAAATATTCATGAAGAGGTGGCCTTAAAATAACGTCCGCGGCTAGTAAGCATAATCAACCAAACTATCCTTATGAAAGTTAGAGAACCCTTAGATTATAAAAATTTCAAAGAAAGATAAAATTCATATTAAAATGTTTAATTACCTCGGTAATTTTTTATCTATATTCCACTGGCCTAAGCGACTGACAACCTTCATATAACTTCCCATTAATATAACATGAATAGTTCCAGCTAAGCAATACAGGTCTGTCTGATAAGTCCATGGTTTTCCTTCTCTCATTTCAGTACATGTAAATCCTTCTGTAGAAATTAACTGCAAAGATGATAAAAGTCGATATTATAAAAATGTGTATATGTCTATTTTTTTATTTTGAAAATCTGAGGATATATCTAGGTCAGCTCTATATCATTGCTGTTTGCTACTATTATAGAAGTATATTATATTTATTTACATAACTTTTCCTTCAGAGAGCTTATTAAATTTGAGAGTTATTTCTTGTGAACATAGAATCTCAGAATTTTTATGCTTCTCTTCATATTGCTCCTGGATAGCATGCTAATTGTTTTAATACCTTCCAAAGCTATTCAAAATCATAACAAAACTATAGTGCTATTTTTATACAAACCTCTCTAAAGGTTGTTCCTTCAGGAAACAAGGACATATCTATTGCACATCCTAAGTCAATTAGTTGTAATGATGGCGTCCTCCATTCTTGAGTAGGTCTGTAAAATATAAGATGATTAAAATTAAAAAGCATAACAAATGAAACTAAACATTGTCTCATGAATTTGACCCATATATTTGAACAATTTTATATAGATTTTTTTATAGTAATACATCATTTAATTAAAATTTTCGACTGATTAATATTTAAAAAAGGTTTACCCACAAAAAAGTAGGTAGTTATTACATTTGTAGTAAGTAGCAAGTATAATACACATCTTGGGTTGTTACACTGATCGAATTGGAATTTTTTTGTTTTTTGGAGTGGCAGTGACCTTGTTGTATAAAAATTGCAATAAATATTGTTTACACACAAAAAATGTAAATTTACTTACATCTTCATTAACAAGAAGTTGTCAGGTTTAATATCAGCATGAATAATCTGAGCTTTGTGGAGATAGTGAACTATAGAAAGCATTTCTGACGTCAATAGAATTACTATAAACTCATTTATACATTTTGAGGTAGCTATTCTAACTTTATTTGCAACATCCAATAGAGATCCATATTTTGAGTATTCCGACACAAATAAACTTGCATTGTCAGCAATAAACGCTGTTGTAATATCCATATAACCTGGAAGCTAAATATACAAAATATTAATATAATGTCGTAAAATACATTAACAGAAAACACGTAGAAAACGTTAATAAGGACGCTTACCATAAATGGATCCTTTATTCTGGCCTTTATTTCCTGACAAATGTAAAATTCCCACGGGCGACTGGGTTTTTGATATTTAATTGCAACCGATTTATTCGTATGAATATCCATACATAAAAATACAGCTCCATAATTTCCTTTTCCTAATTGCTTTTCAATTGAGAACTTATTGTTTCCAAAAGTCATAACAGTAGCAGTTTGCAACTTTGGAATGGATCTTAGTTCTATATAACCCTCAGCATGGGTTTTATTAGGGAACTTTACATATTCCAATAACGAAGTTAACATTTTTTTGTTAAATGGATCAATCACTGAAGGGAAATCTATGTCTGCAGGTCTCGGTATATCACTGGTCTCAACTAATGATATAGAGTGTGTAGATTTAAAAGCTGCACATTCCATAGAGTTTTCACTATCAACATCCATTCCATAACCATCAGATTGGAAGTCTGACTGTCGTGAATAAACTGAGGAAATTCTACTCTCCTTACTGACAGAGTCTCTGCTGTCTTCTGATTGAATATCAACTCTATGTTCAAAGTCCAGTTGCCTCTTTGAAATATCCTTAATTTTCTCAGCGGTGTGGGAAATTTTAGCCGATTGGATTGGTGTAGCAGTTTGAGCTGTCATACCATCTTTACTGTCAGAGTCTGAGAGACCAGATGAGGGAGGAATCTGAGCCTGTTCTGGGCTTGAAACATAAAGATTTTTATGCATCTTTTGCGATATACTTGGACTGTTAGTGAATTTAGGAGTATTAGCGTTATCCTTGGGTTCATTTCTACTTGAAATAAAGTTCAAATATTGATTTGAGAAACCAATGTCATTTGGATTTTGCCCAGTTTTGGGGGTAGGCTGGTCGTGTCTTATATTCCTTAATGCTGAAGCAGGACTCTTATGTTGGACTTTAGATTGAGGACTTGTATTGTTGGTTGCGTTTTTATCAACCTCATTAACTTCATGACTTTTAGCTGATACATTAGCTGCAGCCTCTTGTCTCATTTGTTGATCATGGTACTGTCCTTGTACCATATTTACATTATGCACTGGAGGACTTCGATAACTATTTTGAGGAGCTTGTGGACTTTGATAAACTTGAAACGGTTGATTATTGGCCATTACATATGCTTGACTTTCTTGTTTAGGAGGTTGTCTATATGGACTTTGCATAGTACTATAATTTGGACCATTTGAGTTAGGAGTATTTTGATATAAATTAGCATTGTTATATTGGTTTTGTTGTATATTGTGATAATTTTGATTATAGACTTGATTTGGGGCAGGCACTTGTGGAGATCTTTGATAGTATTGGGGACTCTGATACTGGGTCTGATGAGGAGGGCTTTGAAAAACAGCTATATTTTGCTGTTGTTGTTGATTAGCATAAATATGCTGCCTTTCACTTTGACTAGTATAATGATATTCCTGACGTCCAGCATAGCTATGTTGAGGGCTTACCATGGCATGACCAGGACTGTGATATCCCATTTGATTAGAGTAAGTTGGACTTTGGAAACCGGGTGGCACAGCCTGATTGACACCATGAGGACTTTGCATTTCTGCATGTTGTGGACTATGGTAAGCATTAGGATTTGGACTCCCATAACCCTGTTGTTGAGCCACTTGATTGTTTGGATATCCTTGCTGATAGTTATAATTTTGCGCATACTGAGCATGCATAGATCGCTGAGGATTGTATCCATTATAATTTTGAGGCATCGGTTTTTGATATTGATGGTCATGTGAATGATAAGTTGCTGATGTGGATGTTGGTATAGCTGGCTTGTTCTCTAATGTTTCTCGTTTTTGGGGATAAACTCTAGCAAATTGTCCATTAGCCATCCTAGCTTGGTTGGGTAAGGAACTTCTCTTAGATGTTTGGTGTGAAGGATCATTGGGGTTATTGTACATAGAATCATAATTTGTTGTATAACCAGTAAAGTTTGTTCTAATGGACTGGCCCGAAGAGCTAGATCCAGATTTGCTGAAACAATATCATTATATAGAATGCATAATTTAAATTTATCAGATCCATTGATTGATAGAAAAAAAAAGTTAAAAAATTGTAATAAGTACTAACTAAGAAATTATGGCATGGATTTCTGTAACCAATTCCAAATAGGTCAGGTGAAATATTGATTGATATTTTGAGATATTTAAAAAAGAAAATATCTATAAAGAGATCAGCTATTATTAGATAACTGTACAAGTGCTTTAAATTTATTTTCTATTTTTCTGTAATAGGAGTTTGAATCTTATAAATAAATTGTTAAATTACACAGTATTCTACATTCTATAGATATGTTATCTGTATCGATCAAATTTATTTAATTGATGCTGTACAAATCTTAACTAAGTACTAGTATTCTAGCGTTCTATTTTAACATTTTACCTGTTATATTCCCGCGTAGCCTCCATGATAACTGATAGTCCAGCCCCTTGATTATCTACAGTAGCGTGTTGATCTACTGCCTGCTGCCTAGCACTCTCTTCCCTCTTTACAATTCCATGATCTACATGCTCCATAACACTTTCGTCTATACTAAATTTTGGCACTGAAGCAAATTTACTCGATTGATCTATACAAGCTGCGGGTTTCTTGAAATGCAACATATTTGGAGTACTGGCATCTTTAATATTGAAGTTGAATACTTGAGTACATGATGGTTCTTCATAATACACTGTTTTATTTACCTGTAAAATATTTTCAATGATTAAGAATTCTAAAAAGAATAAAAAATATTACGTATAATTATATATATCAAGTTTATACTTGTTGAGGAACAACTGCTGACGGCATTCCGAACTTGTTTGCGTTCTCTTTGTCTTCTGGCACGTTTCTTATATCAGGCACTTCAAAATTTTTCTTGGTGTTTAAAGCCATTGTTATTGATCTGTCCTCGTGAATATCAAATTTTGGTACCTCAAACTGTTGTACAACTGGTTGGACTATTGTAAGCTCTACAAATTGAAAGAATTAATGATTATTGGTTTTATAAATGCAGGAAAAAAATCATTTTTTTTTTTCATTAAATTAAAGTCAGTATTTTAATCTGCTTTAAAGATGATAGATACAAAAATGTAAAAGAAATATGTCTACAACTATTTACCATTGTCATGCTCATCATTGAACATGTTTCTCAGTTCCCATCGCGCCTCCTTAGTGTTGACAGTAACGGAATCTCCCAGTAGATTGCCCATCAAACTCCTATTAAATTCCTCCATAAGATTGTTTTTAGCAAAGTTGGTGGCACCATTTTCGTTGTTATAACTTGTAGGAACATTTTCATTTCTTACTTGATTTTCTTTTTCAGTCATAGTTTGTTGTGACATTTGATTACTGTCATTTCTCTTAGCAGCTAATTCACTCAATTCTTTAGAATCTAGGTTAACTAATACTTTTGGTTCACCAGGTGAATGCATGTTTGTCACTTTAGTAATATTCTGTAAAGTTGGCATAGTAAGGGGCATTAGTTGCCCTAAATGGTCTTGTTCGGTATCCAATGCACAATTCGCTAAAGTCTCTAGTGCACTGCACTGGGCAAGAGTTTGATTAATATTATTATAATTCTGTTGTACCTCATCCTCCTTAAATTCAGGCTTTGCCCGTCTTTCTAACTTGTACATTCTTGACCTTATTTCTTCTAAACTGTATTCTTTTTCATTTACATAAACCTATAACATGAAATGTTTTAAAACTCAAAATAGCAACAGGAAAACAGAACTATGTAATATATACTAAGAATGTTTTATATGAATTGGTAACTAAGTTGCATTTATTTAATGAATACCTAATTAAGGAATAGTCATAACAATGTGAACTATTTACCATTAGATATTGCTATATTATTGCGGTTACATTTTTTAACCATTTATTTTAAATTGGTTGTTAATTATAATATATTACGTGTACTTACGATAAGCGGTTTTTTGATTTTTTTTTTATTTCTTTTTGCCGATATTTCGACCTAGTTACATGGATCGTGGTCACGGCGAAATTCGTATATCCTCCTTCTGTCGCAGTCGGGTAAAAATCGATTACATAATCGCTGCAGTCCATATTCGTATCTTATTTTACATGGGTATACCAAACTTACCAATGCATCATCGGTTATGAAGAAGAGTTCTTTCAGAGAGCGGGATACCGAAGACACTATAGCCATACAGTTTTTTTATGTATGGAAGTAGCAAGCGAGCATGCAGCCCACATTGTAAGTGGCTACTAGCAGAGTTAAGTGCTGTGTTCTAGTTTGAAGGGCAACACAAAACCGATGATTGAAAATGTGGTAGAGGTTCCTTCGACCAGGAAGCTGCCACCACACCTATTTCTAGCGTAAAGCAGTTGCTGCGTTTCGGTGAATGGGTATGGTTGCCGGCTCACTTGTATGAAGCGACCTTCGTAGTCCTTGGGAGTAGCAACGCATCTGTGATCGACCTCAAATAGAACCCCTATTCTATATGAAGTTGCTTACAAATGTCCATGGGTGGCTACCACTTACCATCAGATGAACTTCACGCTCGTTTGCTTCTTAAACCTGAATAAAAAATCAGCATGATGAATATTTCTGTTTATTAACTTACTTACTCCGTTGACTCAACAATCAAAGAAGGGTCTTGGCCTCCGATATAAGAGTTTTCCATCCGACACGATTCCTGGATATTTCTTGCCAGTTAGCGGCTCGAAGCCCACGAAGATCCGTCAAAACGCTATCAGTATTATTATTTATATCTGTTTATTAACAGTTAACTGATTTAAAATACATAAAAAATATATTATTTATCATTTTTTATATCTCTTTATTAGCAGTGAACTGATTTAAAATACATAAAAACATAGACTAACTTTACGCGACGCTGAATAAAATTAGGCCTTTTGTCGTTGTTAATACGCCGTACGGCCTCTTATTAATTCTTATTAAGTCGTGTAATCGACTTCAGATAGATACCTGTTCTATATGAAGTTGCTTACAGATGTCCATGGGCGTCCATGGACTTCAGATAGATACC
>DWLI01003289.1:0-11985 GCA_018249915.1 Cecropterus dorantes dorantes
GTGGTAGAAACAATGTAGTTTTACCGGGGATGTGGTGGAAATTGCCGATTTTTGATAATGGTTTGTGTTAGGTTCTTTTCTGTTTTAATGAGATTAGAATAAAAATGTGGTTGTTTTGCAAAGTGGTGGAATATGTATGGGTCAAGCGAGAGGTCGCATCGCCACACCTATTTTTAGCGTGAAGCAATTCTTGCGTGTTGCTGGAAGAGTGGTTGCCGGCTCACTTATATATGAGGCACCAAACTTAGTCCTCGAGAGTAGCAACGCATCTGTGATACTTCAATAAAAATGTAGTGGACTGTAAAAATTGTAAGAAACGTATTTTTTACAGTAGATAAAAAATGAATGGTCTAAAAGGTATGCCAACATTTTACGTATCTATATTCACATTATATACCTACGATAACTACATGCGTGACTAATATTTATGTATAAAGTTTTTGTCAATAAGAAAAATAACAGCAACAAGTATATTGGACTTAGTGCAAATCATAAGAGTAATCGATAGAAATGAGTACAAATTAGGTCGTGAAAAATATATTTCAAGTTAAAATTCCTATCTCACACGCTAAATACAAAACGCTCGACTATGAAATAACGTTAAGCAAACAGGATCTAAAAATTCAAATATTTAGGTTTAAGACGGCACACTTACATCTTTTCACATGTCATGATCTGATACTCCTGGCCATTATTTTGACGAGTGAGTATCGAACGTAAACACTCGACAAAGCCTCCCACTCGTGGACTGACAGTGCGACCTGAGTCACACGGTGTCGCAAGCGTGTCACTGCGTCGGCGCGTCGTGGGTGGCCAGTTGTGATAAGCATCTAATTAAAACCTACTTTTGTTAGAGATAAGGACGGCTACTCATTAACGATTGTTGTGTAAATTGGCGGGTGTGAACAGATATTGTTTCCAAGTATTAAATAATGTTTACAATTTCATACGAGATGCATACTTTTATATCTAATTAACTATTACATTTTTTATTTGTTTGCTTTTGTATGGTGACATTTATCACGGCTTCATTAGAAATCATTGACAATGATTAGTTATTAAAAATGGTAGTCATTATGACGCACTTTTATTATTACCTACTTTCATAATTCAAATATTTTTTTTTTAGAATCGCAAATTATAAAAGCAAAAACGGTGTACGTAGGTATTTATTTTTAAAATGCAAAAATATCTCGCATGTACTCCAAGCCTTATTTACTTTACTAGAATAGTCAATCGCCAGTCCGTTCCGTGCCTTACAGTGACAACGACATAATCCTATTCTCGATCGGTCTTTTGTTTATTTTATAAACAACGCTGTCAATACACCACATGTTCGGAACTACGAAAGACACATATAAGTCTTATGTGATTGAAATTAAGGGGTATTTCTCTTTGTTTTTGGTTTCGCGACTGATAAATACGTTTTGTTTATGGAGGTGAGGACATGATGTTTTGAATGGAGGTCAAAGACATGAGTCGATGGGAGAGTGTCATGTGAGAAAATAGTTCGTTAGTTTCAAAGAGTACAATTTTGAGTGCTATGCGAATGTGTTTAGGGCTAATATCTGGTGAGAATAATGTAACGGTGTACAATTGTTTATTTTTCTAAACAACGGAGATGAATAATTGAATCGGAATATTTGTGTCCGTTTACTTTTTAAGCTCTTTTAAGAATCAAGTATCCGAAGTTTCCACGCTTAATCCTCAAAGCGATGAGTCGAGAAAGAAATAACTAAGTAGGTACATTTTAAATTACCCATTTCGTTAATAAAATAAATTAATCATAATATTATGTCATCATTAAACTATACTAATATTATAAAGCAGTAGAGTTTGTTTGGTTGAACGGGCTAGTCCCAGAAACTACTGGTTCGAATTGTAAAGTTATTTTTGTGTTGAATAGTAAATTTATCGAGGAAGGTTATAGGCTATATAACATCACACAATATTTGTTTGTTTTTTTTCTTATATAATAGCGTGTGACTATGTAAATATCTATTTTGATTTATATAAAGGTTGATTCGTTCAGAGATATTCTAAGATACGAATCAGTTATGCGATGCAGTAGGTATCCACAAAAAACATCTACACTATATAAAAACATAGGAAATATAACGATTACCTACTTACTAAGGCAAGGTATTAGTAACTTTGACTAGAGGTACGTTTTTAGTAGAAAAATCTTAATCATTATTAGAAAAAAATTAAAGCTTGCTTATTTTACTCCTCTAAAATTTAGGGGAAATTCTAAAATTTACCAATATCCCCGAAGAACCAACAACAAATAGCTCTCAATACAAAAAATATATCTCGGTAAAAGAATTCACTTTTAATTCTACTCACACTACAAAGTAGGAAAAATGATTAATTTTAAAAAGGATTGGTCAACTAGACAGCCATATTTATAACGATATCTACCTAAAAATTAATAGTTCCACCCTCCAGTCACGCCGTTTAGCGACATGCAAGGCGGCCATATTTTAAAATCGCAGCGACAATCGCGTTTGATCGCTTGCGCGCGATAGTAATCACACCGCCCAGTTTAAGCGTGTGTTTCAGTAGCGACAGGCGAGCGACAGCTATGTTGCCAAGAATACGGATTATGATTGGGTAGGGTTAGGTTCTAAATTTTAATATTTAAGGATAGACATAAAAACACTGCGCTGTAACGCTTAAACCATGGTACTACCGAAAAATATACACGCGCTAATTCACGACGCAAATTTCTAAGTTGCATTGGGCGGTGGGAAAAGTTCGGCCAAAGTGTGCCACAATACTTTTGTGTGTTGATCTAAATGTTTGACAATCATTGTGACACGTTTATGAGACAAGAAAACACATATTAACAGGGCTGGCTGTACCATAGGATGAACGAAGCGGCCGCTTCAGGTACCAAATTACAGGCCTTCAGCTCGTCTTTCGGGTTGCTAAAAACTTGCGCGATTCCGGGCGGCATATTTACAGAGCGACAGTAGGTATATTAAGATGTGGCGACCTTTATTTCTTTTGATCGTCAAATTGCTGAGACACAGGTGACGGAAAAACAGACAAAGACACAAAGATTTACTTACATTTCGAGGGGGCGACATAATTGCGCAAACGTCCGCAACTAAACGTCTCGCCGAAACGCAGTAATTGCTTCACGCTACAAATAGGTACTTAAATCAAACTGAAGTGTATAGTATGACAATTGGCTTAAACGCCGCGAAGTGACTCGTGGCTTTATGTCGTGCGAATTGTGAATCAAAGCGCGATAGTTATCGCAAAAACGAGTAAGTATTTTAAACTTTATTACTAGTTTATCATAGCTTTATAAACATAGCCACTTGAGCAATGTTGCAGAAAAATATATTTATGACTAACTTGCCCCGTGGTTTTAGCCGCGCTTAGTAGATAATAAATTGTAATAACTTTTGATAGAACGTTTTAAAGGTGGTAGAACTCTTTGTGGTCCGACTCCGGAAGCACCACCGCCACATCTATTTCTAACCAAATAACTGCAGTGTTATGCGCTGCTGTGTTCTTGTTTGTTGTGGTAAGGGAGACATAGTTTTCCGAGGCATTCCATCTCAGTCCTAAGGGGTAGCAACGTACATGTGGTTAATCTTGGGTGAGAATTTTATCTTACCTAGGGTTGATTACAGATGGCCATGGACGGCAGTAGCCACTAACCATCAAAAAAATAGAGACATGAATATGTATTATATGAATGAAAATGAGACATGAATATAACATAAAAATATTTCAACTGCATAATTTTTGCCGCGTTGCATACTTTTATAAAATAATTCCATCCTACATTAAGCAGTAATCACCCCAATGGACTTTTGTACCAAATTTTAGATAAGTCTCGGGTCTTACATTCGATCAGCCACTGGTTCCTTCCTAACCCTTAACACTGAGTAGAAATGCCATATATTTATAATTGCCTCTCCCTTACTACACTTTTCAAACCAGAGCACAGCTGCTTATAATGTTATTTATAAGACAGATGTAGGTGAGGCAGTATGTCTAATAAGTTAATAATAATAATCTTTATTTAGTCAATTTTTGGGTTACAATAGTTTAGATTACATAAAATTAACAGGGCGCTAAAAATTGAAAATGCCGGTTAGGGCTTCCAAAAGTATCGCAATCACATATTCGTAATTAACAATTTCATTAATCTTAAAAGTTATATTTCATTAGTAAGTAGATAGTTTTAGCAAATTAGTATATTTATTTGAATATTTTATAGGTTTATATTTTCAAATCATCATTTAAGAATTTGTCATAAGGTAATAATTTTTTTTCTATTAACATATTTTTTACTTTTCTGATACATATGTGATCTTTTATTATTTCTTTATTTATAGGCTACAGTAATCCTATACACATCTGTATGACTCTAGGTTCGTATTGTAGTACTCTTCATATCCTTTTTACCCGCGACGGAACGGAGACGGTATAAGCGTTTTGGGTGAGAGGATGTTCGTGAAACAAACTAATGTTGCCATTTTTTTTTCAAAACTACTCGTTCGATTTTGATGCGGTTTTCAGTGATAGGTTCTGGTTTGATTGGTGCATGTTTTTTATATGTGTTACGATAAAAACTCAGGGGGTGCTGTGATATTTGTTTGTGGAAACTCGATACTACTACAATTAGGACGCAGGTTTCGGTGATTAGCTCTGGTTTAATTAATGCATGTTTTTCTATATGTGCTATGATAAAAACTCACCAGGGGATGCCGTCGTAAACATTTGAGATTTAAAATGAGCAATATCGATTTTGTGTAAATTATATGCTCTTGAAAAGTTTAAAATGAAAAGCTAAATTTAAAATTTTGAAAAACCCACGACGGTTAGAATGTAATTTAAAAACTTATCCTTTTTTAAATTACATTTTAACCGTCGTGGGTTTTTCAAAAATTTAATTTTACTTTTTATAATAGTAAACAGCTCACTCGCGCTATTTAAATTTCAAGTTTCAAACCCTTATTATCATACCGTACTCACTTTACCAGAATTTCCGTGGCTGGTGCCCGAGGCCCGATCGTATCGTACACGCGAAGGCTTCACTTTGTATACAACTTCCGGCGGCGTGCCACTTCCGGTCCGGTCGAATCCGGAAGTGAGCCGTTCCAGCTCTATGTCACCTTAAGTACGTGTTGTGATTAGAGGAAATTTATGGCTCTCGTGCCGTAAATTGGTGTAATTACCCACGATACTGGCTTGTGTAATAATAGCGTGTGGGTAATCTACAGCGTTGACAAAGTGATTTTTTTTATTAGCGTAATAATCAGATTTTTGTACTAATTTTTATTAGTGTCATAATTTGAGTTAGCGTAATTAATACTAAGGTATTTGCTAACAGAATGGAATGAGTTGTTGAAAATGTCTCAAGCTTATGTTATGGCTATGTCATTTATAGGCATTTAGTGCCTACCCACATAACATTTTCATTACCATAAAATATTTTATTGTCACACTTATTTGTCCTCATAATAAGTGATTGAAAAGTGTAGTAAGGCACGAAACACATGAGGGATCCCAATAGTCATTAAGCAACAACAAATCTTATTACAGTCACAAAATATACCTATTTACCTATTGACGTCCATGGTCAATAATTACTTACAAATCTTGTTGTTACTTCATATTCTTACTTATATTATAATAAATACTTAAAGTAAAGTAGTGAGTTGGTATTGAATAAAATCAGTCTACAAAATTATATCAACTCATATTCCAGGCACGGACATTAGTCAAAAAACTTTCTGCGGAGGCATAAGTATGTGTAGCAGTAGGCAGTTGGATGGTAAAACAACATAATATCTTATCTATAAGACCTCAACCTATAAAACACGAAGATATATATGTGACAGTCATAATCAACCTACATTAAATAAGATACATAAGTACATTTCTTACATTCGAACAGATCAATTACACATAAAAATAAATAGCTATCACAAAGAAACTGTCACCAATCGTATCTCAAACCTCCGTACCTCCTTCGGTTGCTCCACGGCATGTGGCTGATGTACACGACTTTATTTACAATCCAAACAAATGGTTTCCACATGTCACGGCAGGCAATGACAAGGACTTTACTGCCCAATTTAATATGACCTCTTAAATATTGAAATCCAACCCCTCGTTTGCTTCATCCGATCCTTAGTCAGGGCGGGATAGAAGGTCGAGTTAGATCGGTCACGGTAAGAATAAACTTGTGACACAATAAACACAGGATTATTTATTTATTCACGCTAATTATACATAGCAGATGTGACGCAGTGTGGGGAATTGTTGGGCTGACGCAAATTGTATGTGGCTGGGAGAATAGGTATTGTGGCGTTTTGACAACCGTAGTTATCCCCTGGAGTGATGCCAGCGCTTGTACAATGTTTGAGCGTTTACCGCGGGAATGGTTTATATACTAGGTAGATAGGTATAGGTAGATATGACGACTCGCGTGGCGGAGCGGTCACCGCACCGATCTGTTGCGCAGTGGGTTCCGGGTTCGAATCCCGGCTAGACAGACATCTGAATGATAAATTTAGATTTCTGTTCTGGGTCTGGGTGTTTGTGTATTCGTCTTTGTGTGTCCATGGCAACCGCGACACAGGAGAAAATCCTAGTGCGGGGCTATGAGTGTAGAAAGCGTGTATATATGTTTTGCTACCATATCTACGTTAGGACCATATCTACCTTTGTAAAGTTTTGAGAAAATTTGAAATGGGTTTTGTCTCTGTATCCGTTAACTAAATGTCTTACTACTTGGCGTCAGTGTAGAGCTAATTTTATCATATCGCGTCATATCATATTTAATTTGTACCCCGACTTCGTGGCCTTTTAAGGTCAGATACATATATTTGTTTTTAACGCTCAGCGCTAACGCTTGAATTGTTTCGTGGATAGTTCATGTCAAGGATTTTCGCCGATGGACGCTCATTTTGTTTCGCCTGCTATGAAGCTCCGACCGAATAGATCGTACCGGAGATACTTTTTTTAACGGTCTTCGGGGGTGTGTGATGTGACCATCGCATATGGAACTCCTTTAATCCTTAAGACATTTGATATTGAAATAATGTTATAATATTTTGGTGCGATTTTGATTTCGATTTTCAGAATTAAAAGGACTCTTCTAACAGTCGTCAGGAACTAAGTTGGAATGCCGTATAACTAATCTAATTACTATGTCGATCACAGAAAAAACAAACATCCTCAGATTCCGTGAGCGCTAATCGATACAGAGCAAACAATTATGATTGACACTGTGTACTAACCAGTCCAAACTGGTCGGTCACGAGGCCTTAATTAAAAGGCCAGGTCCTAACCAGGGCCATCATGCGAGCGCTAAGTGCACGTATTGTTTGGGCAAACAGCGCACTATTTTGACAGTCCCACGGAAATTCCTGTTTGGGGCTCATTAGCGGGAATTTTTGATGGGCAACGTTTAATAGATTTTGTCGGGATGGGAATTTTTATTGCTATGATATTGTGCTTGGGATATAAGTCAATGTTAATAGCAATGTTTTTACAGGATTTTATCGGAAGACGCTGTAATTTCTGCTCGCTTTCTAATTAAATAATACTTGTCAATAAGATATGAATGGACTCAAGAAACGACTGGAAGAGAATGGACTATTCAAGAATGCATTTACGGATCGCCTAACATCTTGTTATAGAAATGTAGAATACGATAACAGATCTCATATAAACGACACCTAACATATTCATATTTACACATCATATACTTCTGGTACTCTACATAAAGCCGTCGGCTTTTTACACCTTGTTCCAGAAAACTTTCATACAAATAACCAAATAATAACATAGAGGCTAACAACTCAAAATTATAACCAGAACAACCAAACGTGATTTACGACTCGTATCGGACGCGATCAGCTCAGTAATAACCACAATCATCGAATTTTCATGTCAACACGCTTAAAAATTACAAAACTTTGTATTCAACACGACAACCAACGTAACATGACCTTTATTGCTACAGAAATAAGGAGCAAGTGATGCGCCGTCGTGAAATGAAAACGCAGTAATAAATGACACTCGCTTGGTATCTGAGATCTTTACGCGCTATTACGAAGCGGGAAATGCTATTCGCCTCAAGATAGTGTGTGTTGATATTTTTTGAATAGCATTAAATAGGTCAAGTGAGTGCTGTAATTTCGTTGTGTAGTTAGATAAGGGTGCTTTGACTTTAAGTGAGAGTCCAAGGGGTTTTGACTGTTCGAAGTCATCTATCCATTAGCCTTAATATAGCTATTGTATGTACCGAATCTTTAGATCTTAATAAATAAACAGTAGACTCATAAGAAAAACCATTAAAATACCAAATTGCTGACCACGAATATATGTAAACAATTTTACTTATATTATAAGTGTGGAAGTTTGTGACATTGTGTGTGTGTTTGTTATTCTTTCACACAAAAACTACTGGTCGGATTTCGCTGAAATTTGGCACACAGACAGTTTATGACCTAGATGATTGTTTGACGACCGGGTCGATCCTCGGTCAGACAGACATCTGAATGATGAATTTAGATTTCCGATCTGGGTCTGGGTGTTTGTGTATTCCTCTTTGTGTGTCCATGGCACCCGCGACACAGGAGAAAATCCTAGTGCGGGGCTATGAGTGTCGAAAGCGAGTTTTTTTTTAATCTAGATAAAAAAGTAAATAGCCTAAGACGGTAGTAGAATAAGATTTTATGTTGCTGTTTACACGATTATTACAATGTCAGCTTTAATCAATATATTAATTGGATTCTTTAATGAGGGGTCAAATGCACACCCCTTGGGTTGCATTCAATCTGTATTGACCCTTATATATCTCTTTAAACGTGGATAGGATGGTAAGTGAACGCCCAATAACATCAAGTTTGTTATCAGAAGAGAACTTTTCTCCATATTATCACTTTGATAATATTATTGTTTACAGACACTGTGCTTATGCAATAAACTGCTACTCACCGCCAGTCACGTAACATTCCCTCGGCGCTGCAAACGACAGAGTTAAGCTAATTTTGGCGGATATCGCTATCGTATTTAGCGAGATTTCGTGGCATTTACAAGTGTTTTAAAAGTATTTTTTAAATCACATGCAATTGCTTTTAAAACCCTACGCTAAGGCTTGCAGCGCCTCGGGTACGGCCACTGTGAAAAATGTGCGTCTTTTATTGTACGTGTTTTTTAAGTTTTCCAGGTAAAAAGCAAGCATATAGCTTCCAAAAAGAAAGAATATGTTCCATCTTTACGGTTCATTCATTTCGCATATTAAACCGGTAGCTTATTCAGTAAAGTCTCAAGTACTTATGCTTGATCTGATGTATCTTTATAATTGATTATTTTATATTGAACAATGTAAAGTATAAACAAGTGATAAACTCGTTTGTATAAACAAGTGATAAACTTGTTTCTCGTATATGGTATCATTGCAAAAATTTCGGCTCCAATCAAGTTATGTTAATGAATAAACTTCGCACAAGTTCAATGTCACAATACAGTAATCGAGCATAATTTTTTTTTATCTTTCGGAGTGCTGCTAATGTGTGCAATGCAAAACTAGGCCATTTCATAAAATTATAATAGAGCAGTGAAAGCCAAAGGAAGACCGCAGGGTCTAATCTTGGAAATGACCTCTGACCTTACTAAAAATATGTGTTGCTTTACGATGAAGGAAAACATAGCGAGAAAACCTACACGCCGGAAAGTTCATAAAAAAGCTCTTAAAGATGTGTGATGTCTACTAATTCGGACTTGGCTAGCACGGTGGACTAGGTCCTGAAACTAACAATCTGAGAGAAGACCTGTGACCAGTAGTGGGGCAATAATGGGTCGTCAATGTTTTCAATATTGAAAACATTCTAGGTTCATGTTTATTTATCATTCCTATGGACATTACCTATTTGATAATAAAATAGCAGAAATCCGCAGAAATCGCTTGTTTATGTGACCCCAATTATGTGATAAATATTCGTCGATTAAGCATAGTTAATCAGTTATAAGTAATTGATCTCAGGTCATCTGTTTATCTTATCTTAGGTGTCGCACGGGCGCCGTCTTCATACTGACTTCAGTCACGTTGAAAGAAGAGAGTTTACAGATAACACGATAACCGTAAGGGTTTAAAGGTGGTTTCCCAACTTTGTGGTTCAACTACGATGGCACCACCACCAGCCTTTCTTTCTTTCATCCTTCTTCTCTTCCTATTTTTTCAGTAATTGAAATTCGAACATTATCTTTTTTTACATTTTTATTGGTAATATTAATTGTATAAAATAGCTACCAAAACAAAAAAAAACCGGTTAGCAAACCAAAAGGAAAAATGCTTTTAATGATTTTGTTAGGCTTTTTTATTAATGGCGATAACAGCAGAGTTAAGCGCTGGTGTATTCCATTTTGAAGGGCACACTTTAAAGTACGGCACGTGTCAAATTTCAAGGAAAAACTCTAATTCAAGGCGAGGTTCCAAGCAAGATTCCAATTCTATCTCGGACTAATTACAAATGTCCATCGGCGTCAGTAATCACCTAACATCAGGCGGATAGCATGCTAATTTGCGACTGCAATCATAATAAAAACTTGTTATGCAGATTTGAGTATTTTGCTTTGAAAAACACGACGAAACCTGTACACCTAAGTGCCCACATGAGAATTCTCTGTAGTGTTTTCAATGCGTGTATTCTGCTAATCACACTTAGCCACTTAGCGTTTTTAGCTTGCATAGATATGCAGATAAAGATTATCTGCATATCTATGCAATATCTATCTTCCGTAGCATGAGGTAGATACCTCATGCTACGGAAGATTTACCATTGCTTAAAATTATAGAAATGTTAGCTTTCCATTAAGGGATGTTATTTTTCATTTTTGTTTTATATTTAAAAGAGTAAACGTAATGCGATAGTGCACAATAAAATTAATTCATCGTTAGATTAAAAGTCACGGCTCATAATTATTCAGGATATTCGATTTGGTACATCTATACTTTTATTATGAAGCAGTAGAGTTTATTTGATTGAACAGTCTAATCTCAGGAACTACTGGTTCAAATTTAAAAAAATATTATTTTTGTATTGAATAGTCTATTTAATGAGGAAGGCTATAAGCTATATGACATCACGCTATGTTTGTTTGTTATTTTTTTATTTAGTAGCGGGTGAATCGCGTAGCACACCTAGTTATTTATATTCTGATAGATATATTAAGAGTGGGAGAACCCTTTGTGGTTCGACTCCGGAGGCACCACCGCTACGCCTGTTTCTGTCTATTAACAGTGTTAAGCGCTACTGTTGGTCTGTAGAGCGTAGCAAGCAATTACTTACGCGAGACATAGCAACAAAGTCCTCAGGTGTACGCGTTAGCGATAGCACCGGCTCCTCCGTGTTGCCCCTCCGTTGCTTTCGTTAACGCTAACTATTTCTAGTTATCGCTAACTATCACTAGTGATCGCTAACTATCTCTAGTCATCGCTAACTACAGTTAAAAATACTCTGGAGTCAGATGCGTAGCTACCGCCGTATCTGCTGTATCAATCATACGGGGCCCCCAGCCCACAGGGGCCCCCAACGTGCGTAAGCAAAACTTAATAAAAACTTCCTATATTTGAGTACAAAAGCAGAGAAAAGAGAAGTAGAAAAGAAAAAGTAAACAGAAAAGGAAGGAGGTCATAAAAGGTGCCCAAAATTTGAGTTGTTTATAAAAAAAATGGAAAAAGATGATAGATAGATAATTATGATGAATAATTTATTTTTTCCTTTTTAAGCAAACATTTTTTTATACGAGGCCCCGCCAAGACACGCTACGCCACTGTATAGAGTTAATTACAGATGTCCTTGGGCGGCAGTGGCCAATTACCATCAGGTTGACTGCTTACTCGTTTGTGACTGCAACATTATTAAAGAAACGTATGTCACTGCATCTTAAACCTTCTGCTATAGTTTTCTTCAGGTTTAAGATATTTAACCTTTGTAAATGTTA
>DWLI01003290.1:0-11985 GCA_018249915.1 Cecropterus dorantes dorantes
AATTTAAATGTAAGTAGAACACTGTAATAGTATGTAGTGTTTTTATTTTCACCAAAAAGAAATCTATTTCCAATACAATACCATTTACTTTATTTATTTACTTTATTTGATAATATCTTCCATAATTGTTATAACTATTTACTCTGTAATCCTCACCTGCCAACTTTTTGCTTAATTTTGGATAGTCTGTGGCAACACCATTCTTTTTTTGCAATGTGATTGTGGAGGGCATAAACTTAGACTCCTTGTAGATTTAAAATAATTTTCTTGAAATATTTTCATATGTCTCATTTTAAATTGATAACTTTGGTACTAAATTTAATTCTAACCTAAGAACACAACTAGGTCCTGTCAAGTCACCTTCGGTAACGAATCGAAGTAATACTTTTGTACCAAGATGTCGGTGATACTCTTCTACGATTTTGACAAGAAAATGTTTGTATAATCGCAAAAGCTTTCGTGTTAGTCATATGAGCTTATGATCTTTTGAATGTGTACATAGAATAGATAGAATAACGTCATTATGGATCAACTCTCCAACGATAATGTACAGAACGTCAAGTGCAATCAGAATAGCACGAGCACAAAAAACAAAAATAAAAAGGCCAAAGATCCTCCGGAAACGACTGATGAAATAAGTATAGCGAGCGACGAGTTATGTGAGTCTTTAGTTAATTCTCTTCAAATTAACAAAGTCAGTAGCAACCTAACGAATGGAACTAGTGTCCATTCGACCGATAGTGTGGAACTCGAGACGCCGAACGCACAAGTGGCTGCTCCCAGCGAAGGCGCGGGAAATGTAAATAGTGTACAGTGTTGTGACGATGCGGTCGAGGCGGAGACCTGCGAGGACATCGGAGTCAGTTGGGTGCGGTACGTCGACGACAGACGCGTAGAAAGTACACAGAAAGCAGAAGACAGCGTACACATCGGAGATAAAGAATACGAAGACGATGAATTCAAAATAATAGCATACGAATCTGAAATCCAAATGCCTGAAATTATGAGTCTAATACAGAAGGATCTCTCAGAACCCTACTCAATCTATACGTATAGATATTTCATACACAACTGGCCTAAGCTATGTTTTCTAGCAACAGATGCAAACGGAAAGTGTATCGGTGCCATCGTTTGTAAACTAGACATGCACCGCAATGTTGTAAAGAGAGGCTACATTGCTATGTTAGCAGTAGATGAAAAGTATAGGAAACGAAAAATTGGGTCAAGGTTGGTCCAAAAAGCAATTCAGGTAAGTTCTTATTGAGTTAATTCTACTCTGTTCAATTAATCTTATTATACTTTTTATGTAATACTCTCATTTTGGGCTTATGTATACTTCATGTTGTAGAAGTATATGATATGATCAGTAGGATACAGTCACTGTGTGTATTTTTTAAATAGTATACAGTATCAAATAGAGCAGTTAGTAGTTTGCACTTTTTTGATTCTTATTAGACATTAGAATGATAGCTGTCTTTACTTACCTAAACTTAAATTCAATTAGCTTTTACTGCAAATGTAGTGTAACAAATTAAAGACCATTATGATAACACATTTTGTAATCATTAATTTATTCATAAATAAGCTGATTAGTTATTTACAACTAAACTTTTTTCACTAATCAATTTATTGATTCAAGTTAATTATTCAAATAGCAGTTATTTTTGTAGTATAGATATAGCAAACAACATACAATCTATTTGATGGTAAGTGGTAACTGCCAATGGGGAAGCATAGTCCATCCCAGATAGAATTCATTGGTAAATAGAGTGGGTCACACAAGGGTTGCTTGCCCTGAAGACTAAGTGGTAACGCCTCATACAAGTTTAGTGTAAGTCCTTTACCACACAAAACACCTTAACCCTCAAGACACAATAGTTGTTAATTGATAGAAATAGGTGTAGTGATAATTCATCCAGTCTAATTATGTAGGATTATACCACCATTAGATATTCAATACATCATTTAATGTTTTTCCAGGTTATGATCGAAGATAATGCAGCAGAAGTGGTATTAGAAACAGAAATCACAAATAAGCCAGCACTAAAGCTGTACGAGAACCTCGGCTTTGTGCGGGACAAACGCTTATTTCGATATTATCTCAATGGTGTAGATGCATTACGATTGAAGTTATGGCTAAGGTGAAATATGTAGGTAACAAATGAGGAATTCTCAATGTTGTGTTATATTTTTCTGAGATTTATACAGTCTCAGGCATATACATGTATGAAAGTGAACCCTACTGTTGTTATACTGGTATAACCTATGAGCCTGCCATGTGGATTTTAGCCAAATGTATAGTTTGTTTAAATTTTTTATTTTGATCATGTGATATGTTTAATTTTTCTTATTTATGTGTTGAAAATTGTTAATGAAATGTTTTCTGCAATTTCTTTTATATCTCGATTATAAGATTATAAATGGTTAATATCCTAAATGAAAATACACAACTTTGAAGAATATCATTGCTTTATTATTATTATTTTACCTAATGATGTATGTTCTGTTATTACCATCATTATTGTCTCATCACCCTTGTTTCATCTATCTTTACTGATTAAATGTAAATTGAATATCATTAAACCTCTCAGGTATTTGAAAATGCATGTATTCCTTTGCAAGGTTAATGTACCACATCCATCTAGAATCTTAATTTCGATATTATGCCCTTATGAATAAACATACTGATGAAAATATTTTGCTGAAGCCAGGTGACAAAGAGAAGATTAACTGATGAAGGATGATTATCTTAAGTGAGCAACAAATTGATGATTATTGTGGAAAGATTATATAAAATAAATAATATAGATAAAAATAAAATAACACATTATAATGCTGTCTAATTAATAATAAGTGGTCACAGCCACCCATTGAAAACATCCACCCACTCCACATATAATAGATCTGAAGTCTATTACAGGAACGTTGGCCTTCCTGAACACTATGGTTACCTTAAATTCAGGCTGGCTTTCAGACTTACAATTGACAAACATCTTGAACAGGTCAATATGTACTATGCTAGCTATTTCTAAGAATATGCTGTGCTAAAAGGAGTGAACAGGAAAGAAAATATATGTAATCTCACAAAACATTGCTTTATTCATCTTTACATTGGTCATATACCAATTTTAAAAAGTGAAAGTAGCACTGTTAGTTGAAGCGCCATTATATATAAAAGTATTATTGACAGGCTTATATTGTTTTGTAACAATTTTGATTGCTTCATGTGCAATACATCCTCCCATGAATGCTGACATAGTGTGAAGTTCCACTCCACCATACCGACACATTTCATGGATGTGATCGTCCTTAGGGAAAGGAGGACAGGATATATCACTGAGTAGTTTTGATACACATGTTTTCAGTATAGCTATATCTCCCTCTGGCTCCCATTCTCCCGGAGCCCTGCAGTGTTCAGATCTAAATGTTTCAGCTGCCCGCAGCAAAATATAATGCACCATCATTACATCAGGTTCTTCTAAGAACTTCGCAATGTAAGCCGCTACAGAACTGCTTGGTGGATATTCTATATTAATGTTGGAACCTTTCACTAGATGTAAGTCATGTGCATGTCGGCAGAACAACTTGACATCTGCTTCACTAATACTCTCACAATGCAGTTGGGTGACTATTTGCTGCACTTTCCTATATACTATTTCAGCATCATTTGATGCTTGAGTTCTGTAAAGGTTTTGAAGCTTTATATAATGGTCTGTGGAAGCAGTCATATCTGGCAATACCCCCTTTACAGGTAATTTTCCTTTTCCCTCTGCTTCAACAAATCCCCGTAAAGCTGAACACATTATCCAGAATGGAGCACTCTCTTTAGTTAAGTTTGTTGCATGGCTACTATATATTAGCTCCTGAATTTTAACTGGTAAGAATGTAGGGACTAATGCTGTGTTTACAGCCCTCATAGCTTCTGCAAAATTCTCTTCATTGATAGGAATGCCATTCTCATCTTTTCTTATGAATTCCTGTATAATCTCTTTTACTTCTGCTTTTTCTTTTCGACTCATAGGCCAGCTGTTTGCATTATTCATCTGCCATTTCTTAATTGCCTTATACAAAATGACGATCCAGGGAATATGACCATGATCCTTTAAATCTACCGCATCTATATCAATACTGTCTAAATATTCTAAGAGAGGTTGAAAAGGTACATCTAAGCGAAGATCAATCTGCTCATTTTCAGGATGAGTTTCAATTATAGCATGATCGTTAATTTGAATTCTGAAAGATCCAAGAAATCCCACAGATCGACATAAAATGAAAGGAACCTTAATATCCCATAAATGTTGCGCCAAGTCTTTTATAGTCTTCTCTCCGATGGAACTTGCTATTACTACACTAAAAGATTTGAAAAAGTCTGGATTTTCTTGCAGTATTTGATCTGGAGGTTCTTGTACAGCGTGACCTTGCACGGCAGGATTAAGTTCCAATAAAAGTCGCAGTGTTTCGGAGCCTCTATTTAATCCTTTACTTGTATTTTCTAAGAAAAAGTTACTGCCAATGTCTTCATCACTCACGACATTATCATCAACAATAGTCACAGCTCCAACGCCTGGCAGGATTATTGACTTCAAGATCTCTGTTCCTAATGCGTTAGCGTTTATTATACAAATGTGTCCACTTTCGAGCGCTGCCTGACCGTGGTCACCCCACAGTCTCAGTTGCCGGTCATATTGTTTGTTCTTTTCGCTCTGTTCGGGTGACTTAGGAGACGGCGATGCCATTATTATTATTTATGTGATATAATACTGAGTTATCACAATAATCAGTAGTTATTCTTAATATGTTATATTTACATATATTGTTAACAAATGTCTTTTTAAGAGTTTGCAAAAATTAATCCACTGTAATATGAAATTGAAGTAAAATCTAGTTTCGTTTGACGTTTTTGACAAGTGTTTGTTTTTTTTTTAATTCATTCCATATTCTATGCCTTTGTATCTGAGTCTTCGCCAAAGATTCATTATTTTCGTTAATATGAATAAATAAAGATAGAATATTTAAACATTTATAATATAAACTTCAAACAACGTAACAATATTTAAAGTAATTTTAATATTTTCAACAATTATTACCATCCAAACGGCGATGAAAGTTTTATGTTTAATCTGTACTCTAAAGTGAAATGTAAATTAAAAAAGCAAACACATCGACCCTGGACCCTGGATTGAAATGTTTTTAAAATATTTATTGCGTGAATGTGTTTTGAAATGAATTTGCAGACATTATTTCAGGATTTTAATCCTAGGTAATAAAAGTGTTATTCAGTGGTTGTTATTATTGTGACATGGAATGTCTAAAAGTGATTTGTTTTTCAGCAAGTTCGTGGTACACACTTGTTTGCTGGTATTCACAGCTCTCCTGGCCTTAAAATTGGACAATAGTATCAGCTGGTCATATTGGGCAGTGTTCACACCAATATGGATATGGAAATTCCTAGTGGTTCTGGGTGCTACAGTTGGCACGTACGTCTGGTGGCAGTACCCTCACTTCAGGTCTGTTACTTCATCATTGAAGCTTGTTTCTTTAGTTCTCCTTGACTTTGTGTACACTGTATACTTCACTTCAACTAATTTGATAATGGTATAAGGTAATTTTTAAATTTTATGTTATAGTTAATTGCCTATAACAGTAGACCTGTCTTCTCTATTACTGGTGTATCTTAGTATTTTTCACATTTAATTTTGTTAGATCACTAAATTTTGATTCTTGTTTATATTTTTCAATTGACCAGTACATGAATATCCTTCTGAATCATCTGCCATATACCTGTACCTATGAATTGTTTTGCATTTAATTTAAAGAGAAATGAGCTATAACACGAATACTTTCAAATTGAATAATCATATATCCACCTATTCGTATTTATCGAACGTATTATGTAGTGTGTACAGCTGTCAGGATTTAATATATCTTCTGTAGATCTAATCTACAAAATTCACAATGTGTGGTTTGGTCAGTCATTGAATGGGTACTTCCTGCTATATTTCAAAAAGGCATACTTATACTATACTTATATAGTATACTTATATTGAACATCATAGGAGTATTCTTGGAGACATATGAATGCTCAGGTGCCACATATGAAAAAAATTGCAGCCAATGTCTTATGTAGTTTATCACCCTGGTTTAAATACTCATTGCACTATTGATCTCTGTGTTAGTGGCATCTATGATAATTCTCAGAATGATTAAGGAAATAGCCTATTGGAGTTACAATGTTATACATATGATGATGGTTACATACCAACATTACTATTATTATTATTATTACATTAATTACATAAATATTATTACTTCCAAATTTGAAGGGCAGAAAAGATATGTAGACACTATGAAACTGACATATCTATCTTTCGTACACATACAATATTATTAAGAGAATGATCCATCATTAATTAAGGTAACAATCTCTAGTTGTTTATGATTTGTCTTATTAAATTATTTCAAATTCCAGGTTAGAAGGTGAAGCATACATCCACTACAAAGCTATGTTGATAAGTCTTGCCATACATCTAATCCTGCTCATGTTTGAGTTGCTTGTATGTGACCAGTTGACAACAGGACGCCATTTTTGGATACTAGTCTTTATACCTTTAATCTTTATTAGTATAGTCTCCATAGCTATCTGTATATGGTGCGTGAAACATGATCGCAGCTATGAGGTGAGTTCTAAGCGTTGATGTTGTTTAAGAGTAGGTTTATGCATTACACTTCTAGATAAGGAAAATCTTAATTAGGTGTAATATGTGCATGTAACATTTTATCTCTCATTTCTAAAGACATAAATATGTTTATGCATAATATAACTAGGTATGGTTTTCCTTTATTAGGTATAAATATGGTTATAACATTTTATCTTATAAAGAAGCTGCTATGTTTAATTGATACTCTACAACCTATTGCTGACCTACTGTTAGACAGGGGTGTTCTGAGTGATAAATGTTTTGGCTATGTCCATAAAACTGATTGCAATCAGATTAGTAATCTTGTTTAGAAGTAGCAAACGAGCATACAGTCCACCTAATGGTAAGTGGCCACTGCTGCCCATGGACATCTGTAAGCAACTTAATACAGAACAGGGGTTCTATCTGAAGTCAAACAGATATGTTGCCATTCCTGAGGACTAAGATGTTTGTCTCATCAGTGAGCGGAAAGAGAACTCTTCTCTGTAAAGAAATGAGTGTAGGATTTAAGTAATAATTCATTTCAAATAAGTACATAGCTTTGAAAATAAGGTATACCAATCACTCAGATTGAGAGGCTGCATTTCAAACCATTGTATCATATTTTTTTAATGATGACAAGAAATTTTCTTAATAATGAAATATTGTTTTTTAGCTGGAGTTATTTTGTGCAGTAAATATACTGCAGTTCATATTCCTGGCACTGAAGTTTGATGAATTTATAAATTGGTCATGGGAAGTGGTATTTGTACCTCTGTGGATACTAATGTGTCTTAGCCTTGTTGGTGAGTAGATTAACAGTTAACAAGGTTTCACAATTATCCCAGACAAATATGAATTTAATCAGATAGGAATGTTTATAGTTACCAAGAAAAATCTCTTTTGTAAATAATTTATGAGTAATTCCCGTTTCCCAAAATAAATATGACTTATTGCATTTTCCTTTGCAAGATTTGATATAAAATTTCCTTTAAATTTCCCTTTGCAAGGTTTTATATTGAAATATAGTATTAGATAGATTAAATTTAGACACTATGGAGGTATAAGTGATTTAGTTTAAAACTACGCAAGAAATGCTTGCAGCTAGCAATTGAATTCATATTTGTCTAGGTTTATTATGAGAGCTTAACATAACACGGACTGGTTAGTCAGAAATTTTCTTGCTATGGATCATGTCAAATAGCTTATCTTTATCCTTTTAGGGGTGTTGTATAGCATAATATTCGCAGGCATTCTTTTGCGTACGCCAGAGGCAAACATTCAACAGCGGCGAACAAGCTTTAACTCGGCACTGGCTTATACATTCACAGTTGTACCAATATTAATCTTTCAGGTAAGCATTTATGAAGATGACCATACATTTCGTAAATCCATTTGTAATTACATGAATATTAATGTATAAATGAAAGTTAAAATACAGATGTAAAAGTTGCTACACCAGTTGTCTATCAAGCAAGACAGGAAATGGCTATTTCGTAACATAAAAACCTGTTATTGTTTATCGTCATAGTGTAATTAATGTAAGACAAAAAAGGCAGTGATAGTAGTATTTATTTGTTTTATATATAAGTAGCAAGGTAGCATTTTGTATACTAAATGGAAAGTGGCCACTGCTGTCCATGGACATCTGTTTTGAACTACTAATAAGTTTAAGAGTCCTTAGTGACTTCGACCACAGATATGTTAGTACCCTTAAAACTAAGTTAGCCTGGAAAAGCATGTCTCCCTGACTACATCCTTCAAACCACTACTGTTATAAAGCAGATATAAGTATGGCGGTAGTACAGCCGGAGTCGAACCACAAATGTTCAAAACCAATCTTTGATACTTGATGTCAGATGTTTCTACTGACAAATCACTGACTTTACGCACTTAATACGCAGATGTTTCCTGGATTCTCGCCCAGTATGTTTTCGTCTTTGTCTCCATAGTACCAATCATCAAATGGCTGTAACTAATAATAAATAACTATGTCATATTATGTACACATAGCGTTACTACACATAGTTTTAATGAGGTTAAAATAAACTCTTACTTTGCAAGTCGTATTATATAAATACAGAGTATAATATCAAATTGGCGTTCATTTCACACATACTTATTAAATGTTACCATTACATTAATATTAAATGTTTTTGATGTTTTTTTTTTCAGGTTCTATTAACTAATAAATTAGATGACGGACTGGACCTCTCATTCATGGTGGTGGTTAGTCCGTTGTTCGTAAGCTATGCTACACTCATCATTATGTCGTTTAGCTCCAAGGGAGGTAATAAATGTGAGTATACCCTACCTTCTGATACATTCTAATTACACATGCCGTAAACTTACGGTTCCTATTATGCAGTGCTTCCAGTAATATGAACTAATATCAGATTAATTATAGCAATATCTGTCCTGCTATTCCGCGAATTAGGAACAAATTTCGTCAATCATTTCTCCTCTGACGATAATTCGTAAAATGTGGACTGTATATTTTTCTCTTTGAGATATTGGGCTAGCTAAAATTTGATAATATTTCAATTGGAAGTTTTTTCTTACTTGTTTCGGTGAATACCTTGTCTCAACCCATGGAAACGCAGATGATGTTTACGAGGCTTTATGTTACAAAGTTGTGATTCAAATACGAGTTATTGACGGTGACGAACATGACATTTTCAGCTCTTTACAAAAAAAAATTTAGTGTTCACCTACAATCTACATTGTTTTTATGTATTACTAAGAACTATCTTTTTTTGTGCATTGACAATTTTCATCGTTACATTATCATATACTTATGATTAAGTATAATAATCCAATATTTTTAACCTGTGAAATGGCTTAATAACGCGTATATTACCTTCTAGGGTGGTTCGGAATTAGGAAAGATTTCTGTCAATTCCTACTGTCGGTATTTCCGCTATTACAAGAATATGCAAACATTGCGTACAATAACAATGTAACAAGGGGCTCGAATGGAGTTCCCACCGAACCCTCAGTGCATCAAGAGCCTTACAGAGATGAAGAGGTTCATAAAAAGTCAAAAGAAAACAAGAAATTACATAAAAACCATAAGAAGAATGAAGCGATGAAACCAGTAGTGCCTGAGACTAGCATAGACGTGCCAGATTGATGTTACTATTAAAATATTGGCTTAAAGTGCTGAAATGTGTGTTCACTTGTTAGATAATTGTCTTTTGTAAATATTGAGCTTCTAAATGTAACGGAGCAATACATTACATTGTTAAGTTTGACATTAGCACTAAGCAACAATATTCCAAGTGTAGGGTAGGCAGAGATATTATCCGATATTACAGTGATTTTGTTGTTGCCAGAAATCAAGTTTTTGTTACAGTGTTTTTTGTTACTAACAGGACTATTGTAGGGATTTTTGTATCGTGGTTCAATTCTTCCATTTATATTATAATTAATGTTACTAACTACGGAGGCTTCTTGTGATGTTAACATTCTATTAACATATTACGTATATTATTTTTACTAAAAAGCTATCAAAATTATCCAGCAAATAGCTATTAATTGTATAGCAATAATCATATTAAATTGTTGCAAGATTTTAGATTAGTGTAGCGTTATATTTATACCACATTTTATATGAATAAACGCTGTTATCAATGGCATAGTTGTGAAGATAGAATAAACTGTTGTGTTAGATGTAGTAGTGAAATGTAAATGTAGTAATTTAATTACAATCGAGGTTTTCCGGCTCGAAGGACCAAATTAAATTGTGCCGCTTTTGCCTATTTATTATACTATCGTAGAGGTGATCATTAAAATATTAAGTAATAATAATTGTAGCGAAATTAAATAAAGTATTCTTCAAGGGAATTAAAAGGGTTACTGTAGTTAGATTTTGGCCTAAACCTAATCCGTTTATTTAACTTCAGTTCGAGTAGCTAATGACATAATTGTCTACTATTAGTAGGATATAAAATGGCGTTACCCCAAACAGTTGCCTTAAATACAAGACAATTATAGGCAGGCTTTTATCCTTGAAGAGTTTCGTGACGAAGTGCTATTAGGCGAATGAAAATGAGACAATATATCATGTTGTTGACACAAGCGGACAAATGAACACGAAAGCGTTCTTCACGGCATCGTTTGTACGTAAGTAAAACAGTATTGGTTGCGGTATTTTAAACGACGGTTTCAGACTAAAATTTGAAGTAGACTCACCTTCAGTTATTGTTATATCACCTCTTTACATATTTACTGTCAAACAATTCTAATAAACTGATTATGATGTTTTTGTATTTTGAAGTTGATACTAAATAATCCACTTTTTTTGTATATTAAACCCGATAAACTTCCTTTTTATATATTGCGTTAAAGCATAATAAACCGCCTTGTAGACAAGCGTAATAAATAAAGCCACGTCAAATTAGCTCGCAGAAAATACTTTATAAATTATGGCAATACTGGCTCTAAATGGGTTAATTCAACTATGGGTTGCTATTTAAAAATAACGTCTAACTGTCACGCTATCATATCACGTTGTGGTGTTTTATATATTATTTAAGTAATCTCTATTTTATTAAAGGTTAAGGCAGAGTACAGACAATCAGTAGGATAAGCTATATGCAACGTTTTTTCTTAATATTAGGTGTTACTAATTGTGGGGGTTTATGAATTTGGATGGTGTGTACAAAATGTAATGAAATGATCGAATTATGTTCTAAAAGCGAACAATGGACTAATTATATACTAACTAAATTTTGTGTAGTACATTTGTTTTGTATTGTAGAAATGTGATATATTTTATATTTATGGTATGTACTTATTTAGTGGAGATGTTCACAACTATGGCTCATGCAAAAATATATCATTTTTTATTGTGAAATGGTTATTAGAAATTATATCCTATAAACATCTGCTGCAGTTATTATAGCAATAATAGGTCGAAATTACTAAACAGTATAATAATTACGTTGTTAATGTAATATACAATTTTAACAGTAAGTATATTAAAAATACCCTGTCGCCATACTGAATATTTTTAATATCGTCGTTAGAGAGAAATTTCCTAACACAATGACAACTGCATTGTGTCAGGAAATTTGTCTCATTTTAGTATCTCAAATGAAATGAATAATTTCCTGTAACTATAAACGTAGGTATAAAAACCAGTTTCTTTGATAAAGGTTTTGTTAATAAATATGGCAACTGTGTTTTTTAGTACATTTTATTCTAAATTTTACACACAAGAAGCTTATAAATATAATGTTAAAATGAACTTAAGTGTAAATGATGTGTACCGATTTCATTAAAATAAGCGTTATGAAATGTACCT
>DWLI01003291.1:0-11985 GCA_018249915.1 Cecropterus dorantes dorantes
ATCATAAAAAAAAACATGTCACTTTAAAGTAAACCTACTGTTTATTGTTTGTGATGAAAACGTGTACTAGGTACATGTGGAAGTACTGACATGCCAATTTTATCCCACCCATATTTACGATGTCTTTATAAATATTGGACAATCGGCAGATTCTCGTGCGGAATCTTGTGATATAATAAAATTACTCAATATAAGGCATCTTAATAAGTAAATAGCTGAACGACAAAATATGTCATTAATTTGCCCTGACGAATAAAAAAGTTCCTCGTTGAGTCATTCCTATTAGAATTAATGTAATATTTTTTTAGATTGAAGTAGGAAACGAGCATATGATCCATCTAATTGCAGGTCGTTACTGCCGCCCATTGGCATCTGTAAGTAACTTCTTATAGAACAGGGGGGACGCGTTGGAACTCCCGAGGACTGAAATGGTCACGTCATACTCGTATATAAGTGAGCTGGCAACCACACAACTCTCTAGCGAAAAGCAAGAACTGCTTCACGCTAGAAATAGGTTTGGCGGTGGTACGGGTACCTCCCTGGCCTTACTACACTGGTTCTACCACTTGGTCAATGAAATAAAATTATAAATGAAATAAAATTAATTAAATGAGTAATTTAATGATATAATTATATTTCCATAGTTTGCATACAAGATGTTTATGAATTAAAAAAAACGGTTAAGATCTGTCGTACTGGGATAATTATCCCAGTACGACAGATCTTATCCGGTGACTTAAGTGTCAGCAAAAATAATTTCCAATACCAGCACGATCAAAGGTTCTTTACATACATAGTTTACCTTTGATAAATGCATTATATTACCTTGTTAAGACGAGGGTCTCTCAAATGGTCAATGCCTCTGACCATATTCGGACATATTATATTTCCGGTCACTTCATTGAAATCTCTTGATATTATAGTAAGTAAATCTAGGACTCTGGAATACTTTAGGAAAACATGACCTAAGACTCTTTGCTTGTGAAAAAACTTTACATATCTGAAAAAAGCAAGTAAAATTAAAAACAAAACGAATTTTATCTAAACCCAATATTTTGAGACTAATATTACCTCTGAGGATGACTAACAACTAAGTCACATAGACACAGGAATACTAAAGCTTTACACTGCTTTTACACGTTCGAATTTCTTTGTATAACATTCATCTAGAATTCAGCGGTCATGATTTAGTTCAGTTCACTTGGTGATAAATGCCGCCTCGAGAGCTAGGATGGTCGCTACAAATGAATGTGAGCCTACAAGCACATCCTTCTAATGAAACGCAAGAACTGCTTTACACTAGAAACAGGTGTGGCGGTGGTACCTCCCCGGGCGATTCATTCTGATTAGTATCGCCCAGACAACTGTAATAAACGCCAAGAACATTACTTTCCCAAAAATTACTATCAAAACTTACAAACTGTCGAATAAAAACTAAAATAATACTTACATAAATATCTTAGAAATCGAAGAAAACATTTCAAAAAATAAACTTCACTCATTAGCGAAAAGATAGTCTGACGCACATCTATCAAAACAAATCAAATAGTTCACATCTAAACTTCAATCACACTTCAATTTACTTTTTCTTCTTTTTGTTAGTCTATGATTATTATTATTATAAAACGTAATTGTTCTTATTACGCTTTGTCTGTCTCACATGTTTTTATTCCGTATGGGCGTTCGTACGTACTCTGAGTACGTGCATTCGTACGAATGTGCACATGGAAAGGGCTCACGATGAGACTTCACAGAGTTAATTAATGGGAAATAATTGTAAAAGGATATCATGTACTGGTGACAAAAGGGACTCATGCTAAGAGTATGTTAAGATATGATTAACGATTTGTAGGCTGTAAGAATTTGTAATATTTTACTTAACATCATAAAATTGCTATTTAAACAAAAGCTATATATCGGTCATACCAAGATAATAATTTGGATATAATCTGCGGCGTGTAAAAATATAGAACAGATCTTGAATATATTTTTCCTTCTAAGTCATTAAGGTCAAGGTATTGCAAAGTAAAACAACAATTGTTTTGAACATGTTTAATTAGTAACTTCCATTCTTTTTTTTGTATTTAACAATTAGCCTACTAAACATACACAATAACGTCTTGCATTCGAACGAGAAATACATTAAGAGGAAAGTCAGAAGAGCAAAGATAATTGACCTAAAAGATAATTATGAACTTAAAAGAAAACCCTGATTGTGAAAACTCAAGAAATTAAAACATTGCAAATCGTAGAGTGTATGTTTTAAATATGTAAAGTTACAGAACACGCAAACAGAAATTCAACATATTTTTATTAATTTGTACAGTTCGTTAGTATAACACTGTAAAGATGTTTCATCACTGTATAATAAATGGCTACACAATTCAATTTATTATGTGTCTCAACTGTTAGTAATAACAATGTAACACTATGTTTTCGTTATACTGAATAACGTGTTATATTATATAGTGAGGACTCAATATTACCTACATATCGTCACAGCAACATAATCACTTCGTATCAAAAGATACCAGGTCTAATTGTAACATAAATAACTTACACAATGACATTCGATAAACTCAAAATAAAAGTTAATTTTCGCTCAGCGAAAATAATTTTATCTCACTATTAAATAAAATACTGAACGCGAAACATATAAATACTTATATATCTTCAAGTCGAAATGTATATACTATATTAATAAATTGTTACACCCCACGAAAACTATATAACACTTTCCAATCTTAAAGCGAAAAAAAACATTTATGATAAGCGATTGACTTAAATTTCTATGTATATCCAAAAATAAATAAATGATTTAAAGTTTACGGATTACGTCGTAAAAATTAAATGCAAAATATAAATTTTGAAAAATATTACGATATACATATGTGCATGTGCAAAAAATCGTTCGTACATTTTAACAAATCATCACGATATTGTGTTTGATTAACATTATTCACAACGGAAAGCAGTCTAAAAATGACTTAAACAATAGAAAAATGGTCTATTTCAATTACGTAAGAAAGCAATTGTCTTCGTGAGGTGGAAGATAATTTGATAGTCAAATAATAATTATTCTAAATATTGTTAACGTTAAGTTATTCGCTTGTTATTATTATGTTATATATTTTTGTAAATTTTTCTATTGATGTTACGATTATATCACTTTAAAAGTGTTGGCTTAAGAATTTGTACCAGTTATAGTATTCAAAGAATTTCACATTTTCAATTTTTTTATTATCCTCCACATAAGTTATATTTCTCCTTCACAATTAACGCACAATTCTATTTCGAATAATTAACACCACAGATTATTGGTGCGACATATTTCCATTAAATACAATACTAGTCTTGCTACATTCTCTATAATGTCTTTATTTTCACATTTACTGTGTATATAATATACCTAATAATAATAAATGTAGAATGCATGAATACACGAATGTGTAGTCGTAATTTAATGCTGTGGTGACTAGACTTTGATTTTCACTATATATCCCGTTTCCTGTGTTATCTCCTGCCAGTTTCATGAATACAGTTTAAATAAATAAATAAACGCCTTAAAACAATGAATAATAAAAAACATTTACGTCTTAAACATAATAAATACAGAAAAGAAATGATTTTACACAAAATAATATGTAACGGTACATTGCTTTGCAATAACATATTAAAAAATTAATACTTAAACACACCATTAAATAGGTTCATTAATATTATTAACGATCATTTTGTACATACAACCTTTGTTTTCGTATAGGAGAGTGATTTATTGATGCGCAGTTTTATATATTAGGAGCGAATGGTATTACGGTACACGTGTTAAGATCTCACCATGCACATGAACAAAAAAATGTAACAAATACTTGTCTCAAAATTGAGGACTAAGCTGAATCGCCTTTTATAATAATTAACACGTGTACTCATAATGGCAATTTCTGCCTGATATAAGAAACAAATATCCGCTGCGTGGTAAACATTGCTAAATAAATACAATACAGAAAGGTTAGTTATATAGAAAGAAATATATTGGTGCGTTTGATTATTCTGTGAGAACACTTGAAAATAATTTTAAGTCCGCCAATACTCACATTGAAAAGTTTATATATAACGAGTATAAACTTTTTGAACCATCTACTACTACCAACATATACGCGAAATATTATACTCATGAAATGACATCTAAGCGCTACATGAGAACACTTTAAAAACCTACATACGTATATATTTTTTACGATTTATTGTTCGTTAGATACATTATATGTGGTTATGATGGGTACGTTTATAGAAAAGCTGATATTGAAACTGTTTATTAATTAATTTAATTGTTCTAGTATATTTCTCTTTAAACTTGCCATTTTAATAGCCCACATATAAATGTACTTAACCTTACAATAGTAATATTATTTAGTGCCCAATCAAAAGGTCTTTATGACCTTATGCTGTCACGATTGGTTGTTAACGCAATAATCAATTTTCCATTAAATTTAATGAATATTATGAATCTGTCATGAACCGTTTATTAGTCGACTGTTATAAACACTACTTTATAATACGGAGGTATAATACTTTGTGTAAATTATTATAAAGTAAAAAATGGACATAAAATTGAACACTATTCTTTAAATAGTTTGGCGACGTGCGCCTAATGCAATCTGTACCGTACGCAATCTAACATACATTACAATCAAGAACGATTTGCAATCCAATTTGAAAACACATCAGATAAATACCGCATGTAGATATTTGTTTAGATGTTCTTAGGTACTGGTTGGATGGGCCTTACATTGAACTTCTCTTCGGGTTTCCAATCCCATACAACTGGCATGGAGCTCTCGTAAAAGTAATTGTACATCTGATTCTCGACGTGCTTAGCTAAATCCTTGGGCTCGGGATAAACGGAAGCTAGACCTGTAATACAGATTATAAATGTAAAATTTAATATGTCTTTTAGTATCTTAAAACAATGTAACGAGTATGTGTGTGTCGATGTGTTTGAGTCTCCGACACAAAAACAATATTATAATTTTTTGCATTTTTAAACTTGAAGTCAACGATTGGCAAGGCTTGTATTTCCCTTGTAATGGATCACCTATAGTTTTCAATGTGTTTTAATAATTTTAGTTACGGAAGAATATTAATATTTTAGATCATCTATGCTTAAGTAAAGTTCCGTTAGAGGTGCAGCTGTGGCTAAAATAACCCATACATTACTAGAAAATTTTAATTAAATATGTACATCTATGCTACACTACGTACAACACATAAATTGAATAGATAGATAACAATAAAACGTTTGCTATAATATTTAAAAGTTTTTTTATATATTAATAATATACATATTTGATTATAATAATTATTTTTTTAAATAATAACTTGTCAAGTAAATTAATTCTCACAACAAAAGATTCTTTATATACAGCTGCATATCTATTATTATTATTACTTTTAATTTTTGTTTATCGTAAAATTTCGACAAAGGAACTCCTATATAATCATTGTGTAAATAAGCTACTGGCTGAAGGATGGTAAAATTATTAGACTGATTGAATGGGTATATGTCATTTCAAAAAGATAAAGAAAATGAACAACCTAATTAAAATAATTTCTTCATTAACCCTTAAGGCACTAAGTAACTACCAATATTATCTAATGTACCTAATTACATATACGACTTAAACTCAATACAGTTTAATGACAACAATTACACTAAAACCATACAATGGCAAACTCAATCTACTTTGTTTTTATAGTACAATAGGTACTTAATTATTCCAAATTACCACTCATTCCGCATTTCTTATTTCTTCAAAATAAAATTGGCACTCTATATCAAATTATATTTCTAGAAATGTTAAAATTAAATTCCGTTCTTTAATGTAAAAATATTCAATTAAACCAAACGAAATTCTTCCCTCTAGTTAACATAATATCTTTATGTCATATAATGGCATGGAAAGGCATCTCCTTCTTTATCTTTATGGTCTATTTTTGTACATTCGGGCCAGGAATATATACTCGGCACGTACGTTGAATAGCAATAATCGTAACGATTCAACATAACGCGCTCTTTAAAATCTTTTGGTGTTGGATAAAAGGTCGCACAACCTGGTAAAATTAAAATTGGATAGTTATTGTTTTTGGGATTCTGGAGTCGGTCACAGATGCGTTTCTACTCCCGAGGATTGAAATGATAAATAAATAAGGATAAGGAATAAAGAATGAAATGATCGCCTCATATATAAGTGAGTCGATAGCCATTTTCTTCCACTGAAACACATGAACTGCTTCACGCAACAAATAGGGTGTAGCAGTGGTACCTCCCCGGTCGAACTACTCGTACACTGGTTCTACCACCTGGTAACGACAGAGCACTTAGCAACGTCACTCACCAAGGTATCTATATATACCAAATCGATATATATAATTACTTCGAGATTTGTAAGGCATACTGACCTCACATGCCGAAGTAATTATATTGACTATGGGTTTAACCCTGTAAGACCGAGAGCCGTATTATTACCGGATTAATGCGTATCTTTTCTTCAATTGAACTGCATCAGACTTTTTAAATATAAAATATAACGCTTAGAACTTTTATGTAACATACGTATCTAACAACGATAATTTATTACTTTCTATTATTTGTAGCGTCCTGAGTTTAAAACATTAATTAGTATAAGGGCTAATTTAAAATAAAATACTAATTTCCAACATACCTTCATCATAAGCCATCTTAGCAACCTCTATGGCGATGGCGAGGGATACGTCCTTCACCTCAGCGAGGGAGGGATATATACGGCCGATCGCCAGATCTTCTTCGCTTACGTAATTTGCCAGAGTCTGCAATAATAAATATATAGGTGATTTCCTAAGGTGTTTCCTAAGGTTTTTCTAAGATGACTGACAAGAAATCTAGATTTATTTTGATGAAGCCTTTATGATTTTTAAATACTATAATTTTTTAGGACTGATTTATAATGTGGTTCACGTTCGACAGACAAATATATAACACGTTAATACAATGATTTTTATAAGGAATGTGCAATGTCTACTACTTTACACGCTACATTTTCTGTGAATTGAAGGATTACGGAAGGATTACGGATTATTGAATGGTGATAGCAGAACCGGAGGTCGACGTGAGTGGTATAACCATCTGTAGACAACCGAAAGTCAAAAATAAACAATGTCGTCATTGAATGAGTTTGTTGTATGTAAGAAAAGAAATTTAGATTTTCGTTGTTTACAAACACAATTGTTTGATATTTTTAGAACATTCGAAAATGTAAGTGTTATACAAATGATGTAAGAAGTGTAATCTTTTGCCAACTTTTGCTATCACTTGGCAGAAAATTGAAGGTGTTGAAGCCAGATGCAAAAACTCCTCGACCGGTATTACATAACAATGAGCATTGATATTAAAAATGGAATTTGTTTAATATGCACAATGAAGATTTATTAAATGCTTTCAGTTGTGTGGGAACTTGTAACAAAGCCAACTCATTAAATATAATATAATAATTTACTATGATGTAACCAATTATTGTAGTAGATTCAGTTTATATATTTATATTTTTCGAGAATAACTACATACACAGAAATTTGGTATAAGGTTACAAAATAAAAATTAGGTTTTGTACCGTCCATGCAAAATAATATTAATTAGGAAATAATTATTTTGATAATACATTAATTTCTCTCTCTTAAATGGCCGTGCTCTACTATTTTACGTTGTAGTATATTTTATATTTGATTGCTTCGGAAGGAGGGTAATTTATTTAGAGCTATATATGTATGTATGTCTATTTTTTGGTATGCGCTACAACCTAAACGGCTTGACGGATTGTGATATATCATTAGAATTGTCTCAGTTTGCAGGATGACATAGTTATTATATATTTTTTAAAATGGCGTCTGCAAATAGGGGCAAAAAAGGGATGGAGGGACGACTTCTGTTATTATCACAACAATGTGGGTCAAATGAAAGCTAGTAAATATACCATTCTGAAAATCTATATATAATAATACTTTTACTTGACCATTTTGACGAAGACCCCTATACAGCGTTAAAGTAAATATATCATTATGAACAAAAAAAATCGTTTTAAACAGTCCTGTATTTTGTTTTAATGTTTTTAACAATGTTACTAGTTTTAGTGCTAGATACCGTATTACGTAGACAAAAAGGCTTTTTTTTACTTTGAAGAATATTTCTTAATAATAAAAAAGTATATATAGACTTACCCTAGCAGCAGTCAAGAACATGGTCTCAGGTATATGATGGGTAGCAGTAGCGATAACGCCCAGACCCACTCCGGGGAAAATGTATGCGTTGTTGCCCTGTCCTGGGTGATACTCCTTACCACCGTATTGCACTGGTGGGAACGGAGATCCAGACGCGAATATGCAGCGACCCTGAGATATTTAAAAAAATAAAAATCATGACAAACGTTTAATCAATGGTATAATGTACGTTAAAATGGTATAATGTACGTTAAAATAAGTTTCTACATCGTTACTTGTTGCAAATAACGAAATTGATATTTGCCTATTTTTGAAAGATCATATTATTTATTTAAAAAACGGTTACCCAAATTACATTACTATTAACTCTATCTATTCGATTTTAAACGATCAAATACTCCAAAACGATAATCATTCTTATTAGTTTTACTACCTTACTAATACGAGTATTATAAAGGCAAAAGTTTGTGAGGATGTATGTATGATTGCCTCTGGTAAGTGGCTACTGCTGTCCTTGTACATCTGTAAGTAATCTTATACGGAACAGGGTTTCTATCTGAAGTCAATCACGGATGAGTTGCTACACCCGAGGACTAAGATGATCACCTCATATATAAGGTAACCGGCAACCACACCTTTCCACCGAAAGGCAAGAACTGATTCACGCTAGTAATAGGTGTGGCGTTGGTTCACCCTCGATTGAAATACACTGGTTCAACCACCTGGTATATGATTGTTTCTAATCATGCGATGCAGCGCACATGTAATATATACATATATACGTATAATTTATATATATGCATTACTTACGTCAGTATGATCATACGCTGCCTGGGCGGTGCACTCCGCTTTACTGGTGGGGTTTGATAACGCGAAAATTACGGGACGCTCGATGTTCTTTGCCATCTGTTTCAGCACGTTCGTTGTGAACGCGCCGCCGACTGTCGAACACCCTGAAACGAATACATATATTGTAAATAGTTCACCTCGACTTTAAATCTATTTTAAATAAGTTACAAATATTCATTAAGTAACATAAGTATAACACAATAAACAAAAGCATCAGCAATAATTGATTTATGCTAGCATGCAGTACACCTGACGGTGAATAGTCACTGCCGCCTATGGACATCTGTAATCAACTTCATGTAGAACGGGTGTTTATATATACATCCGAGTTTTTAAATACATGTATAAGTGACAGGGAAAACTTCCCTGAATAGATCCTTCTAACCTAAGGTTAGCCACAATTCATTTACCTAACTCATAAAACCAAATTAAATCGAGATGGAAAAACTAAAGAGTTATGAACTATTATGTTCGTGACAAATGACAAAAAAATAATATATTGAATTGTGAAATACGAAAAAACCAAATAATTTTTATGAGACTCAAAAAAAATATACACGTACTATATTCGTTCATATATATCATACTAGCTGTGCTCCGCGGTTTCACCCGCTATTACATAAGAGAAAAAATAAATAAACAAATATAGCGATATGTTAAATAGCCGATAGCCTTCCTCGATAAATTTACTATTCAACACAAAAATATTTTTTCAACTCGAACCAGTAATTCCTGAGATTAGCCCGTTCAACCAAACAAACTCTACTGCTTTATAATATTAAGTATAGATTTATGACTTAAGTATGGTAAGCAATTAGTGTTATAATTCATGTATAAACATAAATTAACACTTACTCTACGTTCAAGTAAAGAATAACAAAGCACACAATTCTGTATGACAAAAGAATATTATATAATACACATACGTGTTATTTCTGTTAGCACAATACTAAACGATCCATACAATAAGTGTTTACAACAATAAAGCCAATATTCCAACTAGTAACAATAACGGTTGCATAATGTTATAATAGGAAAGAAAAACATCCTCATGTGAATGTTGAACTAGAATATTTCATAACGCCAATTGTAAACTTAATGGAGGGTTTTGTTATAGAAAATGTTTAATCCACAAGAAATGTTAGTTTTATTTATTTAAATATTATGCTTACAGCGTTAAATTACTAGTAAGAAAGTGGTGACTTTCTTCATTACTTAAAAAGCCTTTTGTATAGAATCTAGACTAAAAATCTATAACTATATTCAGACACCTTTTACTGGCCGCCTGCGTGAGGATTTTGATTATCATCACCACACTCATTAAACTATACATTCCTACATATCTGCTGCAAATTTTCTCAATAGTTCTTTGCCTAACTATCTAAATCTTTTTTTTTTCATTTCTTCTAACCGTTCCCTTACACTCCTCTTACTGCTGTTTTTAGTCCAATGAACCGTCTCTACTTATGTAGTCCTTTCTATTTGGTTTTAAGATTTGTACCTATTGATCTACAAAGAGACCCCAGTTAAGCTTGATCCAATTGCTTGGATCGTCGTCACGGCGAAACTGTCCATTAGATCTAGCCCCTTCAAATTCCCGATTTTTACCAGCTAATCTATTGACCCACTTACCAATAAGACAGCTAGGCTTGATCTTAGCAACACAAGCCTCAAAGTCCTTCTCTGGCTCGATGTCTTTGCCAAAGGCTTTAGCGTGTTCGGGCACGCCACCCTCACGTCGTATGGACAGAAGACCGTCTATATCGAACATGTACACTCGATCTCTCGCCTGCTTCTCAGTCAGACCGTCAGCCACCATAGCTGCCACTGTCAAGTTTGCTATGCCGTTCGCAGCCTGAAAAGAATAGAAAAAATTAATCAAAGATAAATAAGTAATAAATGACATTGTCTACACTTATCGTCTTACACTAGGATTTTTGCTGTGACTCGGGTATCATGAATACAAAAATACGAATACACAAACTCTCAGACCCAGAACAAAAATATCAATTCATTATTTAGATATATTCTAAATCCGAAACCACTGCTTGTCAAATTAGTATGGTGACCACTCCGCCATGTGAGACGACGAATACTTCAATATACTTGTACATTTGTATCATGGACTCGGGTGGATATATCTAAACGCTTTGCCATAGAGGCCATAGATAGAATAGCACCTGAAGTCTTCAAATTAAGTTAGAAAAAGTAACAAATATCACAAACAATGAAGACATTACTTTTCAACAAAATAATTATCATAAGTTCATGACTTTCATTCAAGAGTTCAAAAAGAAAAAATATTAAATTTAAATTAAAAAAATATATATTAAAAAGGTAAAACGAAAAAACCTTATGCTAAAACTAACATATCGTTAAAGACTAGTTTCCTCTCTATCCTTCAGTTTTCTCTGATGTTTATTGATACGTGTCACTAAAACTTATAGAAACATGTTACATGGAACAGATATAATATTATTCAGAATTCAAGATGTAACCGGCTATAGGCAGACATCTATTTCACCGTGTCCTTTATAATAAATTCTAATAAACAGATTTACTTACAGATCCAGCTCCCAGGAACAAGTAGATGTTTTCACTGAGTTTCCGCTTAGTGACCCGGACAGCCGCCATCAGGCCAGCCACGGCCACACTGGCAGTGCCTTGGATATCGTCGTTGAACGTACAGTACTTGAAGCGGTACTTTTGGAGAAGACGGCCGGCGTTACCAAGCGCGAAATCTTCAAACTGTGGACAAAAGATGCCATTACCATAAATATACTAAAAAAATAAACGCAACTTGACTGTACATCATGTTTATTGAGAATATAGCAGTTTAGAAAAGAAGTCTAGAAAACTGAATTAGTAAACACATAAATGTTTAGA
>DWLI01003292.1:0-11981 GCA_018249915.1 Cecropterus dorantes dorantes
TGTTGAACGGGCTAATCTCAGCAACTACTGGTTCGAATTAAAATTATTTTTGTATTGAATAGTCCATTTATTGAGGAAGGCTATATACTGTATAGCATTACGGTATGTTTGTTTCTTTTTTTTCTTATTTAGCAGCGGGTGAAAGCTCGTAGCACACCTAGTGTATTATAAAACATAGCCGAATGCTAAAATCAGTTTTAGCACACGGTTTTTTTTAAATTATAATATTTTTTCAATCTATCATTTAATGTCCTTAGAAAATGTATTATGCAGCTATGCCATTAGATTATCATTGAAAGAAAATGCAAATTGAAGATGAGTCATCATCTACATAACAAAAGCTTGCTTAGCTAGATCGTGTGGTCCATACGTTATGTTACATGTAACATTATCATACTATCTAAGAAGCTCTATAAAAATGTCCCACTTCCTCATTCGTTGCTTATGCGAGCATTAATGAGGTACAAGGTGCGGGCTGTATTATGTAGTACCAGAATTTGTAGATGTTACTGTGTTTTAGGGACGCAACGTACTTTAATTTGTATCGATATATTTTATTTGTATCATACAACTTTAGGAATGTAAGGAATAATCGCGATAAAATAAATAAACAAATACAAAAATTGAGGGTTGTGTAATATTGACTGGGTTTTGTGATTCATTCAATCTTATCCTATCGATTTCAGACCGATATTATCATCGATGTTTTATATATGACTTAGTGCTTTACGATCAAATATATCCAAGGATCGTTTCATATCGATATCGGACAGTATCGGTTACGATACGTTATTGAGTAACGTACCTGTTACTCAATATCGTATCGATATTTTGGAATACGAATACGTGGTATCGTATCGTATGGATACCGGTACTGGAAACAACACTAGCGTGTTCGGAGGCGGTGTGCGGTCGTACAGAAAGCAGACGCATTCTCGTCCAACACAACATGAGCAAGCGCAGGGTCAACGGTCGGCTCGCCTGTACGCCTGGGAACCAAAGATAAATATTTGAATTTCAACACTTAATACATATGCTTAGCAAATTGAATATGAAGTGTTCTGGCAACCGCCGTGTTTACGGTGAGTGAGGATTGTGGGTCGAGCTTCCTGATACACCATGTTGTAGACAATACAATATTTGGTAAAAGTGTCAAACATACCGACTTTTTTTTTAAAACATATAAGAAATATAGTAAATACGGTTGATTGATGTCATAAAATAAAGAATAATACAAGTAACGATATTGTTACAAAGAAATTTACAAAAACATTTAGATTTAATAAAATTGTAATAAATAAATTCTAAGTACAAGTAAAAAATATATACATATGTTTATCTATAGTAACTTTATGGTAAAGAAGATTAATTTGATAAGACAAATAGTATAAGAGGAATTTATAAAGTTCACGTTTCAATTTCCTCAATGAAAATACAGTAGGTATAACTTTTGCACAAAACATAATTCATCATTCATCCGTCAATACTCGATCCGTTTTAATATTTCGAGTTTGTAATAAGTCGCTACAATCATCCCGGTTAGAATACAGAAAGGGTCGTGAATATTTTCCTGTGCTTCCGTCTAATAAAAGGAATTGGAAGTGGGCTTTGAATATTGAATCAGCCGTATCGGTGACATTGCGGCCGATCAAAACATGTTATAATGATAATTTTCCGGTCATAAATATTAATGCATTCTTCAAAGAACTTGGATTTATAGGACTTTGATTTATTATATTTTCTAATGACACGCCTGTCTAGTGTTACATAATCTTTATATTTCATGGTTGTTATGGACCACGTAACTTATTACAACGTTTACATGTGTTTGGGTTGTGCTGATCAATTCAACACTAGAAAGCCGGGTATCATATCGGTTACAAAACGATTACTTAATATTCGCCACTCAATCTCTGGTGTGAATTCCACCTCCCATATTTAGGACTTGTTGGTGGGAGGCTGGATGAATTGCCTTTTAGCGTCAAAAAAGTATTCTTTACCCAAAAAATCAAAAGTTAAACCTTTGGTTAGGAGTCATTGATTTATCCTGTCCAAAATAATAACTACTCGTATGCATAGGAAATATTAGGTACTGAATGATTAGTATGTACATATCACATAATTTCATACTATATTATATCATATCTATAAATCGACAGTAAAAAAAATTTATTATTGTAACGTAACGCCCTAATGCAACAGTTTCCGTCACAAATATCGTAACGCTCATACCATTTGTCTTTAACGGCGCACCTAGAGAAGTTTCACCTTAAAAACATATTGGTCCTTAGTAACAAAACTTAATGGTTAGATATTATTCAGTCAATTGCAAGGAAACGTTACTCACTATTGTGTGAATACCGATGACATTATGATAATAACTGTAGGAAGGCATGCATTACAATGAACGCGCATATGAAATTACGCTGCGTCTGGACATGATACCGTTCCATATTGGATAGGGTACGCTTAAAGCACGATGTGACATATTTCGATTTTCCGACGCCATTGTCCTACTAATAGTTATGTTCTTTGATGTGATGGAGTCATGTGTACATGTCTACCTGATGTTACATAGTTATTATTTGTAATGGATGCCAACTACCATTCAAATAAGCTATAGTTATTGTATGTGTAAGTTGAAGTTGAGTTAGGTACCTTAACCAGAACCCCGAAATGCTAATTATTGCTGTTTTAAGCTACAATGTGATAAATGTAGCAACACTGTTAATCGCTGCTACATTATGGTTTAGAGTATGTGGTAACGGAAAGTCATTTATACAAGGTATTCCTAAAAGGTCCTTCGGAATGGTAACTAATTTATGGCAGATCTCAGGAGTAAATCTTTTTTTTTATATTATGGTAGCAAACGAGCATGCGGCCCACCTGATGGTGGCTGCTTGCTATGCCTGTGGCTACTGCCGCTCATGGACATTTGTCATCAACCCTAGATAAGATCAAAATCTCACCCCCATAACCCCTGAGGACTAAGATGAAATGCCTTGGAAAATTATTTCCCTCTTACCACACCCTTCAGACCAGAACACATCAGCACATAACACTACTGTTATAAGGCAGAAATAGGTATGAAGGTGGTGCTTCCGGAGTCGAACCACAAAGAGTTCTACCACCTTCGAGCGCAAACCAATTCAATCTAGGGTGAAGTACGGATACGTGGTAAAATCACTTACCATCTGGTGGAATGTATGCTCGATTGCTTCTTCTATATTAATACGGAGTAGGTGTGGCAGTATCCGTCGCCCGATGCCAAGATCCACCTTATTTTTTAGTGCCGCTATTGTCCCACTAACAGTATAATGTGCTGGAGTAAAGAAGAAAGCTAATAGTTGACCGCTCACGTACTCTAATTCCTACCCTTGTGCGGGGAATGTAATAAATGTTATCTTCTAAGATCGGCATGCGACGTGCGCGCTTTACACGCGAACCTAATATTATGCCTCGGGTCTATGTATTTATTCGTGATTATACCATTTTTGTACTGCGTAGTAATAATAAACTTTTATTAGTAGCAAGTCACATATTTCGTTAACGTCGAAATTCATGTTTGTTTTATGGGAAGTTACTCTTGTGTTTTTGACGTAAGGTTCGGAGCTACTGACTTTCTCAGTATTTATTGGGAATGAAACGAAACAAATTAATGAATGAATCAAAGGAAATTATATCACATGAATGGTGTGTAAAGATTAAGATTAAAGGCCGATTATATTAGAAGAATAGTCTGCGGTATGGCTGAATATATAAAATGAATGGTAGGAAATTCATATACTCAATTTCCATAACCCATAAAAAGCTATTTCGCGCTGATATATTCGCACTATAGTGATGTGAAATAAAAATTTAATAAAGACAAATGAAAAAGAATAGTAAAAGCTTTATATTGACGCATAACGTTATATCTTCTAAAATGGATTCGTTATATAATTGTTGCCATAACCCATAAAATAAATAGACAAAACCTAAAAATATATATAAATATATCACATATACATTGTGTCTGACCGGAAAAAACTTGGTACCGCTCCTCTACATCACATATCACTTTGATAACCACTTTCCCATGCCAACTTTAATACGTATCAAACGACACGAAGACAAAGACGGTATTGATTCGTAAATACAGAACCTTTTACGCTTCGGATATTACAAAGATTTTACTTCGGTGTGGTAATGCACGAATCCTAAAGGAATTGTGTGTTCGAAGTGGCCGTGTTCAAATATTGTCTCGAGTTGTAAACGCCTTTGAAAGCGGAGAACGAAAAGTTCCTTTATAGTTGAGTGGAAATTTACATGTTTTGTGTATTTTACGTACTTTTGTGATACGAATGTGGATCGGGTTGTGAACTTGTTCTCAACAATACTACACTTGAGAACTAAATCGAAACGCCAAGTATATTTTTTCCTTACCAAACCTTTCAAAGAACACATCAGTTGTATTGTTGTTATTAAGCAGAAATAGTTGTCGACGTAGTGCCATCGGAATCGTACCACACCACAGTATCAATTAAGCATATGAAAGCATAGAACAAACTAAATTCCTATTTTTTGCACCTCATAAACACTTGGCAATCACTCCGTATGCTATAATCTTAAATGAAACAGGACTTACACATAGGAAGTCTTATTCCTTATCTGTCGTACCGCTTCTTACGAAATACAATACGAATGCCTGAATCCTACCATAAAGCAGAAATAGAAAATACGAATATATATTGCGCTATCACACTGCCTACGTCGTGAGGTGGGAAATGACAAAAGATTTGTTTTTTTTACTTATCATCGTGTGCGAAAACAAGGTACTTTACAAACAAACATAAAAAATACAATCTACGCTGGGTTTACATGGCATTTCATATCGCGTTTCTGAGCAGGTCAATTCTTATCAAAAACTTTGTAATTTTGATACGACGTACTACAAAAAACTTACACCACTAAATATATTGATCCATACGTATAGTGAATCCAGTGGGTCCAACTTTAACGTTTTGATTTGGAGTACCGCATTGTCTCGTCCACTTACACACAGTCTTTTTCACGTACCATCTTGGTCCTTTATCTTTATCTTTGTTTCAAATTAAAAGGTCCAAACTCACCCTTAGCATAGGCAAAAAAACCGGAGTTTATTTTTATAAGTTACTGCTACATATGTACACGATGCCTGAATATTCAAAATACGTACGATTGATTGAAGTATGAAAACCGCGGTCAATATTATTTTTATTTGCAAGAATAAACATTTGCCGTACGAATTGCGTTTGTGCGTTTTAAAACGTATACTTGTACGTCTAGAACCGTGCAGTGTATGTACATGTCTTGTGTATCCAGCTTTACCACATCCGTACGTACAATGTAAGTGTTGAGACAGTCTTTGAAACTATACACTGTTTTGCCGTGCGAATATACCCCTGATTGTGCGTTTTAAATCGAATACGACAAAAAACGTACAGGAAATTCCTCGTGAACCTAGCTTTACCACATCCGTACGTACAATGTACGTTTTGAGACAGTCTTTGAAACAATACACTGTAGAATTTAATGTACCGAGAAGGAAGACTTATGTAGATAGTACCGCTTGAAGGATCATTCAGAGCTCTTCTGGCTCCTTGCTCCGCTGTCACTTTCATACACTTCATTCCTTTATTATTTCAAGTCAAACAAGACTATTTCACTCGCTTTTTACACTTTTGCAACTTCTGCCTTATGTATAGTGTAGTGTATTAGTGAACGTGCAAGTTACGAAGTATAATTTTACAATGTAGTGTACAAGTAGTGTACTAAGAAAATGGAGTAGAAAATGGTTTTGAAGTCCGCCGGGTGTGTTGTACCGCTGCTCTCCTGAGATTATGTCTAACTAGTTCCTTTAAACTAACACAGTAGTGAATACAGTTGCTATTAGGTGGAAATAGAAGTTCAAACACTAAGTTCGATCACGTTCAAGACCTGATATTTTATATATTTTCTTCATAGAAGTAGCAAAGTAGGTATTCCGGCTTAATATGTCCTTGTATCGAAAAAGGCAGTAATAGCCATTCAGCCTTTAAATCTGGGGATCGAGGATTCGGATTCCAGTCTTTAATTTAAAGCTGAAAGCAAATACCATGAATACCTACGTGACTGAGAGTTCACAAAAAAGTTCTAAAGGTGTATGAATCCCACTCCTTCACATTTAGCTAATTTAAATGACGGTCTAAACCTCGCACATTCCAGGATACCGGTACCCAACAATGTGGCAGTAATGGTTTTATGAGGCGAGATACTCTTGCACCAATGATATATTGATGATTGATTTAAAAGACAAACCCGTTGCGTTGTTTGTTGAGGTCGTGTTCCGATCCCATAGGTCTGTACAAAATCAAGAAATTTCATTTCATTTTATCCTTTAAAAAACAAGTACGTACTAAAAGTAACAGCATTACAAGAGCATTGTAACTTTAATAACATCATTTGTATTTCTCATTCCAAAGCTGTTCCATACTCCACACCTGTTCATAGTAATATACGATTATTTCTTTCTTTTTATACGAAATAAATATAAATCTCGACGCTAACGTGTTTTGAAGTGCCTTCTCTGCGCTGTGTGCCCGGTCTCCAATCGATAGAGCTCATGTTGTTTCAGAGCATTATTATAGTTTGAGTGGACCTTGACAACTGCTTGTAAAAATACAATCTCTGTTAAGTCTATTAAGATTTTGTGAGTTAATCTATTTGTGGTCAGTGTTTAAGATATTATAACGTACGACAAAGGATTTTTTTTTATATTTAAGAAAGGACTTTATTGCAATTCTCCGTGTAGATATCAGAAATAAGGAAAATTGACTCAAAATATCACCATTGTATTAGTAACATGGAGAAATGTATGCAGACGAAGGTTCTATTTAGGGTTTGTGGTTGTGTGTTCGTGTGCCGCCGCCATTATTTAACCAGACGTCTAAACTTACACGCAGACTAATGCGGACAAAATAAATAACTTTAAAATGCAAAGAATTATATCAGCGTCTTTTATGAAGTTCATCTCTTATTTTCCCTTACTGCTCACATCATCTTTTCTGCTCACTAGTTTTATTAAATTGAATATAGTTTTGTGATTAAAAAATAACTGCAAGAAGTAGCGACATGCCACTTAATAGTAATCGATAGAGTAGTGTTATTTCAGGCGAGAATTATTCAAGTACTCTCCGTGAACAGAACTGTGAAGTGGAACCTTACAATTTATGCGTTGTTATTTAAAGTTCTAAATGCACTTCAGGAATTTGTTTAAATGTGATTTATGTCTTGTGTTTCCGTTAGTAGAGGAAGGTTTCGTCGCAGTAATGTATTATGTAGTATCCTGTGAAAAACAGGGACGTATGATTTATGCATTTGAGTATAAACCTACATTATTGTGGTTGTTAACTGTACTCGCTAACCCAATATTATTTCACCTTTGGGCATGAGTATGCTCTCAAAGCAAGAAGGGTGCAGGCCATGGTCTACCACGGTAGCCTGAGCCGATTTTTAGCCTTCACACGCACATTAATTACTTCTTTTTTCAAAAAACTCAGGTGCGATTTCTTATTTATATAGTTATGTTATTCATACTATTAGAGCATTCCAAATTTTTTTTAATAACCATGTGTATTGTTAACGGTACTTTGAAGTAATGCTCAACGGACTATCACTAAGCTCCTCTGCTTAGTAGCAGAATTATTTATAAACTGGTCAATCAGATTTAACAACGCTCGTAATTCGAAGCTACTTATGCGCAATGGTCGGTCGCCCAATCGATAGTCTCCGTGTAGTGGACGAGGTGTATTATTGTTCAACGGCCATGTTCCCGCTACGAAAACATGGCTGTACTAGTTTGTAGCAGCAATTAGAATTGCCAGTGCGAATTTGCTAGCATGATGACTTGAGTTAACCCACACAATCGTTTTGCTAATGTTTTCAAATCATAATGATAAAAAGACGACGACTATGGGAAGCGAATTACATGGCAGCATCCATCCATCTGTGTTCTGAAATCTACCGATAGATACAGAGGTCCCAACATTGGCGTTTTTTCCAAGATTTACCACACCTGGCATGGGTGTTGGAAAGGTTGGTGTAGAGAGACGCTATTGTCGCCTCGTACGACATCCAGGGAAACAGAAGGTGTTCTGATATTCCAGACCGACACCGCACAGCATAATTTAGCACATAAGTGGTTGCATATATTCGCGATAATACAGATAGCTATATCCCACTGAATCGACAATGCACGAATATAGACTCGTTCATTGTCAATTCAGTGGACCCGCTATCAACGCCAGTTTATTTTATACGAAAAGTAGAAGGACGTCTGCATCACCGTATCGTACTCTTTTCAGATAAGTCTATTTCGTTCACAGTAGGTAATCAATATTTAGTCGCAGTGTAGTCGCCCGTGTGAGTTAACGCTTCGCCAGCAATTTGGCTTTCATGTCATTTGGTATGAAAATTACCATTCGGTGTCATAGTTTCATAGAACAGTAGGTATAGGTCGCACCTTTGTTGCACCGCATGTAGAGCTGGGTACGATTACGTGAGTGCTTATACCAAGCAGTCGATAAAAATATAAATATATCGATAAATCTATACATACACCTATTTGTGCCTAATAACCACAGGTTTAAGAGTTTCTGTGTTCTAGTCAGAAGAATATGGTAAGGATAAGACTGTTCTTATCTCGGGTTGGTTTTCAAATGTCTATAGGCGGCAGTGATCACTTACCATCAGGCAAACTGCGAGCTCGAGAGCTTCATGGATACCGGCTCACTTCATTATGACGCAACCACCAGTTCTCGGAAGTAGCAACGCATCTGTAATTTCAGATAGAATCCTTGTTCTATATGAAGTTCACAGATTTCCGTGGGCGGCAATGACCATTTACCATCCAGTCGACTGCATGTCGGTTTTCTACTTCGAGCTTATAAAAATCTGTAGCATTTAATAACACGAAAAACGTTACAAGGTATAGTTTACTTAGTTATAAATCCAATAAAACTTATAGTGATAATAAGTTTTATTCGATTTCATAACTAAGTGAACTATAACGTTTTCCGTTCGCGGAAAGTGCAAAATTATTCAACAGCGATGCATCTAGCTTGAGATTAGAGTGAAAATTAATACCTCGGTTCATAATATTTCAGGTATTTCATTTAAAAATTCGAAATGAAAATCTTCAACGTAGTGGAGTTAGCGAGGAAATTGTTTTAACTTGGGAAGTTGTTACCTATCAATTAAGTTAGCATTTCTAATTAAACTTCGGGCGCTCTTCCTGACCCGTTTCAGACTTGTTAAATACAGAGTAAGCGACAACGCCAAAATTGACTTTTTAGATTTTCTTTTTATACAACTTTCGAAAATCTTTTCTCATTAAAGAGAGAGAGTAAAATATTCAAAGTTGGTTAACGGTGGATTAAAAATGTGTTAATGAAGAAATTTGAATATCAAAGAATCTAACAAATGCGACACATCGCAATTTTTAACGTTTCTCATTCTTTCTCATTCTTATTCCATTGATTAAGCGTTTTAAGACTAGTCCTGTCTTTTCTTCTATCTTATATCTTAATCTTTAAACAGCATCATCTATTATATGAATTAACGTCGCGCTGTCGTATATAAATTAATGTAAACATGTCGTAACTGTAAAGTTCCACATTATTTCTTTGACGGAAATGTATTAATTAATATATGAAAAGACCTTACATAAAGATAAAGCTTACCAAATCTTGTTTTAGTACGTTAATTCGATAAGGTACCATTTTGCAAGCCGGAGCAACGTTAAATCCGTTGGTACTTTGGTGGTAAGCTTATTTATTATTCTAATGGCTAAACTTCCCACCTATAACTTCGAGTTTCCAATAAAACCCTAATACTCTTAGATATTACTTGCTCGTAAAAATACAAAATCTCCGTAAATTTATACCGACCTTTTCTTTATTCGGGCGATGACTTTTCTCCATTTCTAATGATGCATGCATATAACATGACTGTGCAAAAAGTCCCTTTTTATTTCAATCCGAAACATGTAAAACGCCGACAAACATAAAAGATCTTCAAAATACTTAATGAATGTTAGTAAAATCATGACATCAAGGATTTAACCAGACTGCGTCAGAATGATCGTAATGTTTTTCGTGCATGTATTTTTGCACTTACCTATGTATGTCTATTTCTATGGCATGCGCTACTGCCCAAACGGCTTGATGGATTGTGACATATGATATGTTATTAGCATCTTTTTAGTTTACGTTGATTTTCTTTTTGTTTACATAATAATTAAAAGATGACTAAAAGATACAATGTAGAAACATTTAATCTTAAATCTTCTGAAAGTAAAGAAAAATTAAAACATATTTTTATTTGATGTGTATTGACTTCGTCGAATAAGTTTAAGCGGCGGTACATTTTTAACAAGTTATTGAAAATAAGCTGCATTTTATAAGATTGAAGTAGCAAACAAGCTTGGGCATGTGATGTGATCACTACCGCCCATGAACATCTGCCACCACGATAGAACTATCAATATAAAACAGGGATTCTACTTAAAGCCGATCACCGTTGCGGTACTCCTGGAAACTGAAATGTTCGCCTCGTATTTAAGACAGCGGTCTTAGCGAATCCAGCTGGTATAATTGGCTACTGAGAAACTATGATACCACAATGAAAATGGATAACGTTACAGGTGTAATATATATCCAGAGCTTAAAGCACCCAGTACAATATTACGTTTATATCCACAATTAACTTAAAATCAAATATGGTTTAATTAAAACCAAATGGTTTACGTTAATGCTTATCAAAGTGAACGTGAAACGACGCAAGCCGAATATATTTCAACCAAAACACGGCATCATTATTAACTTCTACTGCAGTGCTACTTTTCGGCATGAATAATTTTTAATGTGAAATCGTAGCGACTTGTGAGTATTCATAAACTTTAATCGTGAAAAGTTTGTTAATTTTCACTATTCTAGGGTATACAAATAGTAACACGACTGCGTCAGAAGGAGGGTAATGTTTTTCGAGCGTATGTATGTACATAAGTATGTTTGTAAGTTTTTGGCATGTTATATATCATATCATATCATATCAAATGGCTCCTATAAATACAGAAGTGGGAAAGACGACTTTTTCGTTATTCTGACAATATGATATCAAATGAATCTAATAAACCATTCCAAAAAATATACATATTATAATTTTTATGTTACTATTTTGTGCGACCTGTGCTAGGTGATAAGTAGTCTAATAAAGTAAAAAAGTATTTTACCTGACAATTGAAGTGCCTCCTCACATTTAAATTAATTTCATTTCTGTTCCTTAAAGTGATATGAGAAATACTTATTACTATTTTCTTATTCAAGAGTAGGTATAGAATTCCAGTAGGTACAGTATTATTACAGCCATAATCGCGATTTTAAAGTAGTGGTCTTTTAAGAATTACATTGAACTGATTCAAGTGTCAATTTCTTGATATTATATTTCTACCAATATTTTAAATCGTACTAAAATATTTTAATGAATTTCAATGCCTCATTAAATTTGTAGAAATATTCTAACCAGCTTGAACGTAAACGTAGAGGCTTAATCACTTTAAAGTTTCCATATTGTCTAAGCAAAGAGAGTGCTGCCGTAGATTTACTTTTCTTATTTAAACTTTCACAGAACAAAGTGATTGCTAGTTTATCTTGAGACTTACTTTGTTTAAAATACTGTTACTTATCTTGGTAGACATACCATACGTAACATAGGAACCAAAAGACAATCAAACCAAAGCAAAGGTAACTATATATAAAAGTTTTTAATGAAACGAAAATACGGAATGATGATTGTTAAACTGTTACCTACACTTTGTAATATTCCAGTATTAGGAATACTTTGTAATTTGTGTTTTTACTTTGAGCATTATGCTCTCCTACTCACAATTGTAAATCTCAATTTTTTTCTTGTTCCAATGCCTG